>SJYC01025616.1:0-30418 GCA_006408675.1 Madoqua kirkii | reverse complement strand
CACTGTGAAATTCAGAGCTCCAATATTTCAGAGACTATTTTTTAAGGTCACAATCCGATAAGACATAAAAACGCTCTTAGACTTCTCAGCAATAACACTGAAAACTAAGAGTAATGGAGCAATACCTCAAAAAAAATTGAAAGAAAAATTATTTCCTGTGTAGGTTCTGTATACAACAAACTATCAATGAGAGTAAAGTAAAGACAAGTTCAGGCATTCTAGTTTTCAAAAAAATGTATCTCCTACACATCATTTCTCAAGAGGCTACTAGAGGATACTTTCATAAAAATAAAGAAGTAAACCAAGGAGGAGGAAGTTATGGGCTATAGAAAATAGGACATTCTACATAGCGTAGAATCAAAGGGAGTCTAGGAGGCTTGTGAAGAGAAACTCCAACATACAAGTACAGCTAGTCCTGACAGAGACAGCATGGCACAGGGAGCATGCTCATCACCATGTCCTCTGCCACTGGACACCTATTTGTCACCCTCAACTAACACATGCTTATAGCTTTAAAAGCCAAATAGTACTTAAACATATTCATAAAATACAGTTGATCTGGCAATCAAAGCTACATGCAACAACATAGATAAATCTCAAAAATATTTTTATATAAAGTTCTAGAATTGGCAAAACAAATCTAATTTATTGTGATGGATATCAGACCAATGGTTATTTGGGGAGTGTGGGGTGGCACTAACTGAGAAACGGCACAAAGCAACTTTTGAGGGTATCGAAATGGTCTATATCTTACTTAGGGATATTCATTTATCAATCCCCCTGAACTATACAATTAATATCCATGCCTTTTACTGAGTGTAATGATATTGTGTAATGATATCACAGTAAACTTAACATACGCTATACGTGTGGGTATACAGATATATGTATATATGCATGTATCTGTGCTTTGTCCCACTTGTTTTCATTCCTCGCCTGAGAAGATGTAAGATCTAGGAACTAGGGAATATAATCCCTAGTTTGGGGTGGCACTAACTGAGAAACGGCACAAAGCAACTTTTGAGGGTATCGAAATGGTCTATATCTTACTTAGGGATATTCATTTATCAATCCCCCTGAACTATACAATTAATATCCATGCCTTTTACTGAGTGTAATGATATTGTGTAATGATATCACAGTAAACTTAACATACGCTATACGTGTGGGTATACAGATATATGTATATATGCATGTATCTGTGCTTTGTCCCACTTGTTTTCATTCCTCGCCTGAGAAGATGTAAGATCTAGGAACTAGGGAATATAATCCCTAGTCAAGGCAGTTACAAGGATGACAGAAAAGAAGTTTCAGGTGACATCTACACCATTGGCCCAGATAGAAGGAGAAGGGAGGGCTGTAGGATCTCCAAGAAAATAGATGGAATAGATGGATTCCTTCATGAGGAAGCCTGAGGACTTTCCCTGTAGAAAGTTGTACCAGGAGGTTATTAAATGGTATTGGAAAGAAGAAGAAAGGCAATCATTAACTTCAGAGGGAAAAGGTTAAGGAACAATAAAACGCTCAGCTAAGAATATCTGTACAATAGTAATGGAAACACTAAGTATTGACTAACTCTAAACTTTGTGACAAAAGGAAAGAAGACTGAGGGGATGGCTCCCCTTCATAGGGATGAAGTCAGTATGAAGTCAGTAGATAAAACAGATGAGTTAAAATAATTCACTCAGTTACATACATTACTTAGACATGGACGTGTAAATGGCAGGGAAAACTAACTTAAAAACAGTTGTCCCTAGGACAGGAATGGAGGGATGAGGCGAGCAGAAACCACAGTTTGGGGACAAGCCATTGAATACTGTTTCACTTTACGAATATTGTGCATGTACTGTATTGATAAAATAAAAATTATCTAAAAATAGGTGTGGACTTAACCTTCTATTTAGAAGGCAACATCATTCTTTTCCCACAATGGAGTTCAATTTTCTAGGGAGATTTTCCGAGCAATTTGAAGGTTTACTAATTCTTAAGGCTTATTAATTCAAGAGGACCTACAGACACATAGGACAGATTACTCATCTATTTATTTTCTTATTTTTAAAGTTTCAGACTAAAAACAAGTAAACAAACAAAATTTGAAAGTAGCTCTGAAGCAAAGAAGAGATTGGAGCTCGTACCTCCTGGCTGTGAACGGGAGCCAGAGTCCCTCTTCTTAAGCAATTTGCAGATCTGAGATCCCTTTGCCCCTAGGGTCCTATTTATCCACCAGGCAATTCATTATAGCATTTCCTCAGTTCTAAGATTGTCTACTCTAGTATCCACCATCAATTTAATAACAGCTTGGGGTAGGCAGAGTGGGAAAGTGCTGGCAAGCCTACTTTAGCATGAACTGCAAAATACAGCCTAATTTCAGATATATTAACTTGTGAAGCCTGTGTATCTCTCAACAGAAAGTGTAAGTGAAAGTGAAGTCGCTCAGTCTTGTCCAGCTCTTTGCGACTGCATGGACTGTAGTCTACCAGGCTTCTCTGTCCATGGGATTTTCCAGGCAAGAGTACTGGAATGGGTTGCCATTTCCTTCTCCAGGGGATCTTCCTGATCCAGGGATCGAACCCAGGTTCTCCTGCATTGCAGACAGACGCTTTACCCTCTGAGCCACCAAGGAAGCCCATCTCTCAACAGAGGGATACTTTAAAACGCCCTGTTTTCTGTTCTGATTCATCTTGGCCTGAAGGCTGTAGTATTTTTATACACCATACTGTGAATCCATCTCCCAGAGTGCCCTCCAGAACTGAGGCCCTGGTTCCCTAAGCTGCACTGAGGGTTGGCTGCCAACAGCTTTTAACTGAGTGCCTCCCTACAGTTCTGAACAACAACCTTTCATGCCCCTTCCCCAGGACAGCTCCCATCTAATGAGTAGTGGGGCAGAAGGGTGAAATACCAGCCCTCGGAGGTCACTTCCAGCTCCAGAGCTGCTGGGGTTGGCTGAGGCCTGGGCTGAGACTGTCTGGCAGCTCAGTCCTGCTAGACTCCATTCTCCTCCAAGGATGCAGATCCTAAGAAAGCCCCTCAACACAACTGCAAAATGCAAATCCCCTGGGATCTGAATCTGAGAGGAAGTCTAATTTCAGACTTTGGCCTCTCCCTTCAGGGAGAAGGTAAGAGTTCTGGCATTACAGACTTTAAGCCTGATAGGATTACCATTGTCTGTGTGGAAATGACACCACCACACTGGAAGCTTTGACTTACTTCCTAAGGCCAAGGGCTGATGATTCTCTGGGCCAAAATTGATAGCTCCTGACCATCGGACTTAGACAGACACAGGCTGCGATCCTGCTTTCCTACTGATGGGACATCGTGGGTGCCTGCTAAGTCGCTTCAGTCGTGTCCAACTGTGTGACACTGTGGGCTGTAGCCCGCCAGGCTCCTCTGTCCATGGGATTCTCCAGGCAAGAATGCTGGAGTCAGTTGCTGTGCCCTCCTGCAGGAGGTCTTCCCAACCCAGGGACTGAACTCACATCTCTCCTGTCTCCTGCACTGGCAGGCGGGGTGGTTTTCACCACTAGCGCCACCTGGGAAGGCCAAGGCTCCCTTCCGCAAACTGCTTACTGTCCCCGAGCCTTCATGTCCTCCACATAAAATGAGGACTAGTGGGAGAACAGCTGAAAAAGCACTCAGCACAGGTCTGGCACATGGCAGGGGCCCAGACAATATCCTTCCCATTCCGGTCTCCTGTGCCAGCTCCAGGTGGTACCATATCGCAGCCAGGTGCCCCTCACCGCCCCCTCTCTGAACATCCTACCTAAGATCAGGAAAATGGGCTCAGCTCAGGTTCAGAGCAGACGCTGCTTGCACCTGTAGCAGAGGGCAGGACGTGAGCAGACAAGCTTTTCCAGGTGCGGTAGGCCAGCCTGGGCTCTCTCCCCAGCCCCAGGGAAGAGGCAACTGCTGTGAGTGAACCCGGAGGCATGGAGAAGGAGAGCTCAAACTGCCTCCTGTTCCCTTGGGAACTGGCGGGGGTGTCAGGATGCACCCTCTTTCTGCACTCAGCTGGGAATGAGTACACAATTGACATGGAGAGACCGAATCTGGTCCATTCAAACACCACATGGAACACTCTGTTTTTGTCACTCAGCTTCTAGAAATATGATCTTAGCCAACAGAGGCAAAATCCAACTAGCCAGTCTTCTTCCAGTGATAATGTTTGTGCTTCCTCCCGTGGCATGGTGTTTTCTGAAATTTATAGATTTAACATTTTAAATTATTTTTAATGGGGGCTCCAACATAGACACTAAGTTCTGGTTACTTTTTCCCCTAGTGCTGAAAAGGTTCGATTCTTCCGTCTATCCATCAACAAATCGCATTGAATGACGGTGCTCAGTGACCCAGGGTGCCACTGGAGACAAAACCCCCCATACATATTTTCTGGTCTCCCTGGAAAATTAGTGCAAACACTTTCCTCACTGCAGAGAGGGAAAATATGCACAGAAGAGCTGAAGATTTGCTTTGGGCTTTTTGTTTTTGTTTTTCTAAGAAGAGATCTCTCCCTCTTCCAAACAGTGAAAGTTATATTGTTCTTATTTGTCTGCAAATTAACCAGTTAACTTGAATTCCTGCGCATCTCACTCACTTGCTGCCAGTCAAGGCCTCCTTTCTCCCCACCTTGTATTCTATATATACCAGGATCACAGACTTTCCTTCTTGTTTCATTTTCCTCCTGCCTTGTTAAAAGTAGTGCTGAGAATATTTTAATTTGAATTCCTATCCCCTATGTTCCTCTTTTTAAACCCCATTTTAAAGAATCCTCTTTTGTTCAGGAAAGGCTTGTTTTTAATTCGGTTGGGTTGCTCAGCTCTTTTTCTCTCTTCTGCTAAGTTTTCCCCTTTATGAAGAGATACAATCTCACCCTCTGGAAATTAAACGGGAGGAGACCTCGGAGCTCTGGGCCTCTTGGAAACTCTCACGTTGAGCTGTCTGTGAAGTTGCCCCTCTATGAGGTGGGGGGACAATTACTCTTACTATACAGAAATGGTGCCTGAATGCTTTAAGATGAAAATGTTTGTGTACAGGGTGGTCTATTTAAAACAGTTCCCCCATGATGCAATGCAACTTGAAAAGGAAACTCTTTCAGATGAGTCACTCATTTAACAATAATAATTAGCATTTGGGAATCTTGCTTGGAACACCCGGCAGAATATTTTATTGATTCCTTAAGAGTTTCCACACTCTGGCTGGGGCCTCAACAAAGCAACATATTAAAGACTAACATTCAATTTCATTCGTAGGAGTTGGGAATGGGAGAGACCAAGTTTACAACAGTTCATGAGAAAAGAACTTAGGGAATTGAGAAGACTTCAGATTTAGATAAGCCATCAGGGGGACGAAGCTGTTCAAAAAGCCAATAAAATGTTGGGATGCAATAATAAAAGTCTAACATCTAGAACAAAGAAAGTAATGGGCCCATTGTACTCTCTTACATTCAGGCCATATTGGGATATTTTTACAGTTATAGACAGTGGATTTTAAAATAGACTTTTATAAGAAAGCACCAAGGAGGAGAAACTGAATAATGAAGGATCTGAAAACCATGCAAAATAATCATGCCTCGATTAGCTAGAAGAATAGAGTTCTGAGTTCGATATAGTCCCAGCTCTATAACTTATCAGCTTGAGCTTAGGAAAGCTACTGAATCTTGCCTCTGTATCCTCATCTATAAAAATGGAATAATAATAATAAACCTACGTGTGCATGCATGCTAAGACACTTCGGTTGTGTCCGACTCTGTGTGACCCCATGGACTGTAGCCCGCTAGCCTCTTCTGTTCGTGAGATTCTCCAGGCAAGAAGACTGGAGTGCATTGCCATGCCCTCCTCCAGGGGATCTCTCCAACCCAGGGATCAAACCCATGTTTCTTAAGTCTTCTGCACTGGCAGTCAGTTTCTTTACCACTAATGCCATCTAGGAAACCCATAATAACATACATGAAGGCAGCTTATAAACTGAAAACTGCTACACAACTATAAGGTAATGCAATGACTATGTTTTGTTATTAATAGCATCTAATATTTGCTGAACATGTTATATGCCAGGCACTGTGCCACAAGGTATACATGAATGATCCATAGGATCATTTTAGTTTATACACTGACTTCACAGATAACATCACGTTTTCTCATATTCACATTTAATGTGAGTTAGTAGTTATTAGTCTCATTTTTGGAAGAAGAGAACTTCATGTGTCCACAGGGCTTTTCCTTCCTTCTCAGCTGCTGAGCACTGATCTCCTATGCTACCACCATATTGTCCTCACAACCCAGAGTGGCATCTTGGTACCTAGCTGCTGACTGGGTGGAACTGTCCTACTCCTGAGGAGGGGGCTGTGAACAGCCCAGATGGAGAGTCCCTGACAGTCCCTTTGGCTGATCACAGAGCCTTTAGTCCACCTGACCTTCTGTGAGTGGCTGTATCTCTAAGTGATGAATAGATTGTTGAGCATTGCTGTCAAGCTCATTGCCATGGGAAAGAAGAGCACCCAAACTGGCAGCAGTGGCGCCTTGAGCAAGTGATTTAACATCTGTGCGTGTCAGTTTCCTTAGCCGAGAAACAGAGACCCTTCCTGAATTAGTCAGTTCATCAATCAAATGTGTTAGCATGTGACAGTCTTCTGAAAATACCAGAAAGTGCCCACAAAGCACTGTCAGTTTCAAAGTAGGTGAAACCTCTAAACGCCAAAAACACTGTAGGTCAAAGCTATGTTAAACAGAGCAGACTTATATAAGAGTCATTGGGCAGATATTGATGTAGAGACCTTCATGTATCTGGAGTGGGGATGCTCGCCTATGTCATGAGCCTTCCAACATAGCAACCTGACTCACTCAGTCCTGCCTTGGCCCCCTGCATAAAAGCCCAGGCAGGTACACCCTGACTCCTGGCTTCCCCACTTTCTTTGGGGGAAGTCTCTGGACTTTTCTAGTATCCTAGTCTTTCACCCTATCTACCCTTTTACACTTCTGCTTTAGGCACCCTTATCATTTCTGGTTATTCTTCTGCCACAATCTCTGGCCCCCAGAAACCCTCTTCTCAAGCCAACCTCCAGTCCCTGGGAAAAGGAGCAAAGGATTCACTCTTCACCTGAGAAGGCATCTCAAGGACATGGCGTCTCTGGAGTTGAGCTCTGAGCCTTAATGTGAGGTCTAGTGAGGTCTAGGGAAAAGCTCATGACTCTGGTCTTGGCAGTGATATCATGGAAAAGACACCAAAACACAGGCATGAAAAGCAAAAATAAACAAGTGTGACTCTACCAAGCTAAAAAGCTTCTGCACAGCAAAGGTAACCATCAATAGAATAAAAAGGGAACCTACAGAATTGGAGAAAATATTTGCAAAATATGTATCTGATTAGAGGCTTATTTCCGAAATAGATGAGGCACTCCTACACCTCAATTAAAAAAAAAAACTTAATAACCCAATTTAAAATGGTCAAAGGACTTCAACAGACATTTCTCTAAGGGAGATATACAAATAGACAATGTGTTTAGTCATTCAGTTGTATCCAACTATTTGCTATCCCATGGACTGTAGCCCACCAGGCTCCTCTATCTGTGGGGATTCTCCAGGCAAGAACACTAGAATGGGCTGTCATGCCATCCCCAGAGGATCTTCCCAACCCAGGGATCAAACCCAGGTCTCCCATATTGCAGGCGGATTCTTTACCATCTGAGCCACCAGGGAAGCGCAAGAATACTGAAGTGGGTAGCCTATCCCTTCTCCAGAAGATCTTCTGGACCCAGGAATTGAACCAGGGTCTCCTGCATTGCAGGCGGATTCTTTACCAGCTGAGCTACCAGGGAAGCCCCAGATAGACAATAGGTACAAGAATAAGTGCTCAGTGTTTACTGTTCATCAGGGAAGTGCAAGTCAAATCCACAATGAAATACCATCTCACACCTGTTAGAATGGTTTTTATTAAAAAAAAGAAAAAGATAACAAATGTTGGCAAGGCTGTGGAGAAATTGAAACCTTGTATCCTGCTAGTGGGAATGCAAATGGTGCACAGCTACAAAAAAACAGTATGGAGCTTCCTCAGAAATGAAAAAAAACAGAACTTAACCATATGATCTTAGATTCCAACTTCTGGATATTTATCCAGAAAAACTGAAATCAGGATCTCAAAGACATATTAGCACTACCATGTTCATGATAAAACTATTGTCAATAGCAAAGATGTAGAAACAATCTAAGTGTCCATCTACAGATAAATGGACAAAACAAATGTGTGTGTGTGTGTGCATACGTGCACACAGATGAGAGAGAGAGGGAGAGAGAATCTATCAGTTCAGATACACAAACATCCTGTAGTGCTGGGCAAGGTTAAACCTACATTCTGCTTTAGAATCAAGTATGGCAATGCCTGGAATAAAAATAAAGATATTCAAAGTTAATCAGTTTGTTTTTAAAAGTATTTTATATGTATGCATATGTATCTGTGTGTCTCTGTGTGTATCTGTTTGTGTATCAGTGGTTGAAAGGAATAACACTAATTCTCTCTAATTGAAAGTATTTTTTCTCTGTCTTTTTTCAATTTTATTTTCTAACTTAAATAAATTTATGAAGAATTTGTATTAGTGAAAAATAAGAAACTCACAAGAGCTTTACAACAGTCTGGGGCTATTGTAACTGGTTCATAGAAAGTAACGTTAGAAATGTCCCAATTGCCAAATGATGGTGAACTGGCAGAACCTGATAGGGTCCATCCAATATCCATTCTCTCCTTGTTCTTACCATCAACCTATGATTTTATTTGGGTCAGCACTGGGCCCGAAATCACTCACCTTCTCTTGCAGCCAAGAGTGTTCACACAACCCAGTTCTAAATGACAAGATGTGAGCCTGAGTCACGGGGTGGATCTTTAATTTTATTCTTATTGTGATTTTCTTCTATCATATGCCTGTGTTAACAGAAGTTTGTATGAAGTATGAATTCAAGCATTTTTCTAACCCAAGAAAATGTTAATACAGAATTGAAGATCATGAAAGCCAGGTGGGCAAACACCTGGAAATAGCATAGGGGCAGAATCCTTAATAGGGTACAACACCCATTTGCCCTTCTCACAAGAATGTTGGACTGTGATTAGACTCCAAATTTGGAGGTCTTTTCAAATGAACTCGACAAAGCAGTGGCAGTAGACCAAGGGAAGGAAGGCAGGTGAGGTGTGAGTCTTTTCCTCTCCTAAACTCAGTAATTCTGAATGTCACAAAGGTTCTTTGTTTAAGAATGCTGCATGTTCCAAGCAATTCCCGGAATTTTTTAAATGGCTTCCACTTTCCTGGAGAAGAAGCTTGTAATGATCTGCTTGGCTCTCTGCCTTTATAGCCTCTACTGGAGTCACTTAACCCCCAATTTGTAGGTTCAGCCCTGCTCTCAACCCCATCCCCAGGCAGGGGGAGTCCACCCAGTCTCTCCTGCCTGTCCTCCCCAATCACCTGGCTCATCTATGAAAAGCAAATATTCCTGTTAATCTCTGGTAGAGATGGCCATTTTACTCCTGCGTAGAAGTAAAAAAAAAATGATGTGTTAATTTTTAAAGCCCATTTATAAATATAAATGAAGGTGAAATCTAAAAAAAAAAAAAAATTCCAAAACACCCACCACGTATCCATACTATGAGGTGGTCAAGGCATTTTTAATGCGTGGGGACCTTCTATTTCCAAAATGGTCACAAGAGGCTTAGGCACTCCTTTAGGATTTATTCTGATTTTCCAGGAAACATCCCATTTAAAGGGAGAAAAAAATACTTCCAAAGAATTCCATGAAGCCTCCACTATACAACCTTTAACATACACCTCCTGCCTTAAAAACTGACACATCTCCATGCTCTCCCACTTTTATTCAGACAGGTAAAAACTGTGCTTTTTTTTAACTTAAGGAAAGTAATTTGATGAAATTTAACAACCCTAATGAATTAAGCTGAGGAAAATGCAGAAGGCTTTAATAAGAGCAAACCTATTGAAATGAAAGAGCCTATACATTGTTCCACTGACAGACTTACTAGCAGAGCAAACCAGATGTAGGTTGCCAAGGGAAGTTCAGCTTGTAAATTGTAAGAAAAGAGTATACTGCCAGGCTCTGCTGGGCTGTTATTTCTTCATTAAAATGCACTGTCAATCAGGTTGAAAAGAAATGTCTATTAACACCATAGGGCACCAAAAATTTAGTGTCAGAAACTCAACTGCTATCCCGTTTTACAACTGTATCTCTCTAAGCAACTCCATGCATCTCTTTCAATCTTTCTCCCGAACAGAAGCCCCCTTCAACTCAATATTCTAGCTTATGATCAAAAGCATCTCAGAAATTGCAAAATACATTGCATTAGTCTCCTCTTTATAGCTATGAATTAACTAGAACTAAGGTTTCTAGCAACATCCTTTCTTTTGCATTACGCCCTGCATCAATGTGAGGACCAGAAATACAATAGAACATAACAACAACCAACAGGTTCCCCCTCCTAGATAGGGAATAATTAAAAGAGCTCTAGCCTGGGAGAGTCTAGTGGCTTCACCACTAAACAGCTTGTGTGGCCTGGGGGGGGTCTTCCTTCATACTCCTAAGTCTCAACTTCACCACTCATCAAGTAGGGATAAGTAACAAGGTCTTGTCATCCTACTTCAAGGATTGCTTCCAGGATCAAATAAGATGGGGCCTAGAAGAGGGCTTTGTAATATATGATGCACAGTTATTAATACCCTGTGTCAGCAGAGCTGTGTGAAGTCCACATGTGTTTGGTTAGTAGGAAGCTTACTGCATCCTGATGCTTCCTGAGGGGTTATGTAGCTCCCCTCTGCTCACACATTGCTCATACTCAGGTCGTGGGGGCCAAGTGCAAGCTCAGGATGAATCCAGGGGTTTGGGTTGGGGAAACGTTCTAGAAGAAGGGAATACAAGATGTTAATCAGAGCTTCTAAGGCTTAGACTAGAATCCTCCTTACTCGCTTGACGTCCAGCCACCAAGTATTGTTGGTTTCTCCATCAGGATTGATTTTCTTCCACAGATTCTTTCCATTCTCATTGCTCTTAGGAGCACACACCAGCACTCCTGCTGTGGAATTTCCAGTTGATCTTTATGGCACCCTCTCACCTCTAGTCCCTTGCGCACACAGCTCCAGATTAGTCCTAGCTAAACTCCACTTCACATATGTCAGTCTCACAAAGTTCCATTATGTCTGTATACAAAGTCCCACGTTCTTCACCTGGCAAGGCTCCCCGCAGTTTTGCCACTATCTGCTTTGCAGGTTCATCTCTCATCACTTTCCTTCCTACATCTGCCTCGTCATTTTGAAGTCTCTTGCTCTTTATTTATACTTTTAATAGCCTCTTTCATGTATTCAAATATATTCAACATAGTGACTTTATACTCTGTGATCATTTTAATATTTGGTATTTTTGTTGATCTGGATCTATGCTTTGTTATTTTACTATCACTCATAGTATATTGTTTACTTACACAGTCTCTGATTTTTTTTAAAATTTCTTTTTGACTCAGGTTCCCTATAATTTTCTCTAAAGAAGTTCTCAGAGGCCTGGTTCAAGAAGCATCCCTCCAGAGAGAATTTTAGTTTGCATCTGCCATATATCTCAGGCACTGTCAACCCTGGTTTACTCTAAATCAAATTCGTAGCTGAAATTTATCAAATCATGTGGGCAGTGTGCATTTAGGCCACACTCCACCATAAGGAGCTGGCCTGCAGTTGTGAATTCTTGGTGGTGTTTTGTTTCTTTTTTTTAACCTGAGCCACAACCAGAAGAGGACAAGTTTTCTTCCAGTCTCCCTGCGAGGGGGCAGATTTCTGTACAGATAACCCACTGAAGGAGTTGCAGGTTTATGTGGGAATCTCCAATCTGACATCCCTTGTCTTTGTCATCCCTGGACAGCCTGGCTCCAGGCAGTCAGGGGCTGACAAAGGCTCCCATGGCAGCAGCTGGTTTCAGTGCTCATTAATTCCTTATATCCATCCTTTTCATACATTTTAGAATTCAAAGGTTTCCCTTATTTTTTGAAAATGTAGCTATACATTTAAAAAGACAAATAATCCCCAATTTTAGGGACTTTGTAGGGGAGGAATTTTCAGGACATATTACTATGACTTCTACATAAGACCTCGTGGATCATCCAAATAATCTTTTCTCAGTCCTGCCATGCACCTTGCCTACTGATGTGCACCACAGCACATCAGTCTGGTCTGTTTAGAATACTGTAGCCATCCTCACCACTCCCACCTTGAGGCTTGTCTAAGCATTGCTCCTTTATTAAGGGCCAGCGAGGTCCACTTCCTCCAATAACGCCTTTCCTCATTCTGTGCTAATCTCTGTTGTACTTTGTATCACCCAGTTGTCCTTTACCTGTGCTATAATGCTCCCTTATCATGTTATTTATCTTTAATTGCAATACTGAGGGCTTCTCATATGTCAAGCACAAAGCAAAGTACTTTTTATATATCATTTAAACTCATAAAAACCTTAAGTGACTCTAGCACCTATTTTTTAAGTCTTTTTTTGAATAGCAGTCTTAGATTCTGAACAAAATTGAGAGGAAGTTACAGAAATAGGCCATATGCCCTCTGGTCCCCCCTACTCCACATTCACAGCCTCCTGCTTTATCAATATCCCCCACCAGAAGAGTATATGTTTGTTACAATTCATGAACCTACACTGACACATCATTATCACCCAAAGGCCATAGTTTACATTATGTTGAACATTCTATGGTTTTGGATAAATGTATAATGACAGGTATCCACCACAACAGTAGCATACAGACTAATTTCATGGCCCTAAAAAAATCTTTTCTTCTCCATCTGTCCATCCCTCCCTCTCTGCAACCGCTGGCAACCACATATCTTTTTACTTCCTGCAATGTTTTGACTTTTCCAGAATGTCATATAGTTGGAATTATTGAGCATGTAGCCTTTTCAGATTGTTTTCTTTCACTTAGTAATATATACTCAAGGATTTTCCAAGTCTTTTTATGGCTTGGTAGCTCAATTCTTTTTAATGATGAATCATATCCCATTTCCTGGATGTACCACAGCTATCTATTCATCCACTAAAGGACATCTCCGTGGCTTCCAAGTTTTGACAATTATGAATAAAGGTTTTATAAACATCTATGTGTAGGTTTTTATATGCACATAAGTTTTCAGCTCCTTGAAGTAAATACCGAGGAGCATAACTACTGAGTCTTATGATAAAAGTAGGCTTAGTCTCTGAGAAGCTACCAAACTATCTTCCACAGTAGTTGTATTGAATTCTCACAAACAAGGAATGAGAATTCCCGGTGTTTCACATTCCCACCAGCGTTTGGTGTTGCCAGTGTTCTGAATTGTGGCCTTTCTAATATATGGATAGTAGTATCTCGTTATTTCAGTTTGCACTTCTCTTATGTCATATGATGTGAAATATTTTTCATATGCTTATTTGTCATCTGTGTATCTTCGTGAGGTACGCTAAGATTATTGGCCTATTTTTAAAACTGCATTGTTCATTTTTTTAATTGTTAAGTTTGAAGAATACTTGTTTATTTTGGATAATGGTCCTTTATTAGACATGTCTTTTGCAAATATTTTCTCCAAGTCTGTGGCTTATCTTTTTATCCTTTTGAGAGTATCATTTGTAGACAGAAAACTTTAATGAAGTGCAGATAATTCTTTCTCTCACGGATTGTGTTTTTGTGGTTGTATCTAAAAAGTCATTGCCACATTTGCCGCAACATAGATGGACCTAGAGAGTATCATGCTGAATGAAGTAAATCTGACCAAGAAGAAGTATTGTATGAAAACCCTTATATGTGGAATCAAAAAAGAAATGATACAAATGAACTTTCTTACAAAACAGAAAGAGACTCAAAGACTTCAAGAACTAGTTTATGGTTGCTGGGGAAAAACATGGGGGGAAGCGATAGTTAGAGAGTATGGGATGGGCATGTACACACTGCTATATTTAAAATGGATAACCAACAAGGACCTACTGTCTAGCACAGGGAACTCTGCTCAGTGTTATGTGGCAGCCTGGATGGGAGGGGGACTTGGGAGTGAATGGATACATGTATATGTATGCCTGAATCCCTTCACTCTTCACTGAAACTGTCACAACATTGTTAATCAACTATACCCCAATACAAAGTAAAAAGCTTTTAAAAAATAATAAAAATAGTCATCACCAAATTCAAGGTCCCCTAGATGTTTTCCTGTTTTCTTCTAAGAGATTTTTTAAATTTTAATTTTTATCTTTTTTAACACAAAAAACATTTTGTATTGGGGTATAGCCGATTAACAATGTTGTGGTATTTTCAGGTGAACAGCGAAGGGACTGAGCCATACATACACATGTGTCCATTCTGCCCCAAACCACTTTCCCCTCCAGGCTAGCACATAACATTGAACAGAGTTCCATGTGCCACCCAATAGGTCTTTGTTGGCTACCCATTTTAAATATAGCAGTGCTACATGATGTTTCCGAAGTCTCTAACTATCCCTTTTCCCTGGCAACCATAAGTTCATTTTCTCAGTCTGTGAGTCTCTTTCTCTTGTGCAAGTTCACCCATTTCTTTTTAGATTCCACACATAAGGGATGTCATATGATATTTCTCCGTCTCTGTCTGACTTACTTCACGCAGGATGACACTCTCTAGGTCCATCCATGTTGCTGCAAATGGCACTATTTCGTTCTTTTTAACAGCTGAGTAATAGTCCATTGTATATATGCACCGCTTCTTCTTTATCCATCCCTCTGTCAATGGACATTTAGGTTGCTTCCATGTCTTGGCTACTGTGCGGTAGCAACGAACACTGGGGTGTATGTATCTTTTCAGGCCATGTTTTCTCTGGATATATGCCTGGGAGTAGGATTGCAGGGTCAAATGGTAGCTTTATTTTTAGTTTTTGAAGGAACCTCCATACTGTTCTCCATAGTGGCTGTATCAATTTACATTCCACCAACAGTTCAGGAGGGTCCCCTCTTTCCACACACTCTCCAGCATTTGTTGTTTGTGGATTTTTTTTGAGGATAGCCATTCTGACCAGTGTGAGGGGGTATCTCACTGTAGTTTTGATTTGCATTTCTTTAACAGCTAGCGATGTTGAATATCTTTTTATGTGCATATTTGCCATTTGTATGTCCTCTTTGGAGAAATGTCCATTCTGATTGTTCAGATCTTCTGCTTGTTTTCTGAGTGGGTTTCTTTTTTTGATGCTATTAAGTATCATAGCTGTAAATTTTGAAGACTAATCCCTTACTGGTCACATCATTTGCAAACATTTTCTCCCAATCTGTGGGTTGCCTTTTCATTTTGTTTATTGTTTCCTTTGCTGTGCAAAAGCTTTTGAGTTTAAGTAGGTCCCATTTGTTTATGTTTGCTTTTATTTCCATTATTCTGGGAGATGCATCAAAAAAGATGTTATTATGATTTATGTCAGAAAGTATTCTGCCTATATTTTTCTCTAGGAGTTTTATAGTGTCTGGTCTCACATTTAGGTCTTTAACCCATTTTAAGCTTATTTTTGTATACATAATTAAGGAATGATCTACTTTCATTTTTTAACATGTGGCTGTCCAGTTTTCCCAGCACCATTTGTTGAAGAGACTGTGTTTCCAACGTTGTGTAGTCTTTCCTCCTTTGTCATAGATTAATTGACCATAGGTGCATGGGCTTATTTTTGGGTTTTCTATTCTGTTCCTTTGATTTATATTTCTATTTTTGTGTCAGTTGTCAGAAAGTATTCTGCCTATATTTTTTCTAGGAGTTTTATAGTGTCTGGTCTCACATTTAGGTCTTTAACCCATTTTAAGCTTATTTTTGTATACATAATTAAGGAATGATCTACTTTCATTTTTTAACATGTGGCTGTCCAGTTTTCCCAGCACCATTTGTTGAAGAGACTGTGTTTCCAACGTTGTGTAGTCTTTCCTCCTTTGTCATAGATTAATTGACCATAGGTGCATGGGCTTATTTTTGGGTTTTCTATTCTGTTCCTTTGATTTATATTTCTATTTTTGTGTCAGTACCATACTGTTTTGATGACTGTAGATATACAGTATAGTCTGAAGTCAGGGACCCTGATTCCTCCAGCTGTTTTTTATTTTTCAAGATTGCTTTGGCTATTTGGGGTCTTTTGTGTTTTCATGCAAATTTATTTTTGTTCTAGATTTGTGAAAAATGCAAATGGTAGATTGATAGAGATTGCATTGGATCTGTACATTGTCTTGGGTAGTATAGTCATTTTGATAATATTGATTCTTCCGATCCAAAAACATGCTATATCTTTCCATCTGTTTATGTCATCGATTTCTTTCATCAGTATCTTATGATTTTCAGAGCATGGGTCTTTTGTCTCCTCAAGTAGATTTATTCCTAAGTGTTTTATTCTTTTTGATGCAATGGTCCATGGAATTACTTCTTGAATTTCTCTTTCTGATCTTTCGCTGTTACTATATGGAATGGCAGCAGGTTTCTATGTATTAATTTTGTAACCTGCAACTTTACCAGTTTCACTGATGAGTTCAGTAGTTTTGGGGTAGTGTCTTTAGGATCTTCTGTGTAGAGTATCATATCATCTGCAAACAGGGACATTTTAACTTCTTTTCCAATTTGGATTCCCTTTACTTCTGTTTCTTCTATGATTGCTGTAGTTAAGACTTGCAAAACTATGTTGAAAAAGTGGTAGTGAGTGTGGACACTCTTGTCTTGCTCCTGATCTTAGAGTGAATGCTTTCAGGTTTTGACCACTGAGGATGATGCTAGCTGTAGGTTTGTCATAATGGCCTTTATTATGTTGAGGTATGTACCTTCTGTGCTTCTCAGAGTTTTATACTTCTGTATTACCAATTTAGATCTAGGATCTTGAGCTAGTTTTTGTCAAACACATAGGATCCATATCTAGATTCATTTTTTTTGAATGTGGATTTCCAATTATTTATTGAAAAGATTACTTTTATTTGGGTTTATTTGGGGGCTCTCTATTTTGTTTCATTTATATATTTGTCTTCTTTCACCAGTACCACACTGTCTTGATTACTGGAGCTTTACAGTAAGTCCTGAAGTTGGGTTGTGTCAGTCCTCTTCCCCAGGTCACAGACTTGTAGTTTTATCTTCACCTGGTAGATGGGGCTAGGGAACTTTATGGGATCTCTTTCATAAGAGTACTAATCTCATTCATGAGGACTCTACCCTCATGATTTATTCACCTCCCAGAGGCCTCACAAACTAATACAATCACCTTTGGAGATTAGGGTTTCAGCATATACACTTGGGAGGAACATAAATATTCAGATTTTAATATTACTTTAAATATTAATAATCTAAAATACCAATTAAGAGATAGATATTAACAGAGTGAATTAAAAAATGAAACTCCAAATACAACACAGGAAGAATGAAAGTAAACAGAAAAAGATACACCATGCAAATACTAATTTAAAAAAAATTAGGATTGGCTGGTCAAAGCTATGGTTGTTCCAGTAGTCATGTATGAAAGTGAGAGTTGGATCATAAAGCAGGTTGAACCCCAAAGAATTTATGCTTTCTAATTTTGGTGCTGGAAAAGACTCTCGAGGGTCCCTTGGACAGCAAGGAGATCAAACTAGTCAATCCTAAAAGAAATTAATTCTGAATATTCATTGGAAGGACTGGTACTTAAGCTGAGGCTCCAATACTTTGGTCACCCAATGCAAAGAGCTGACTCACTGGAAAAGACCCTGGTCCGGAAAAGACTGAAGGCAAAAGAAGAGGGCAGCAGAGGATGAGATGGTTAGATAGCATCACCTACTCAATGGACATGAATTTGAGCAAACTCTGGGAGATAGTGGAGGACAGAGGAGCCTGGCATGGGTCACAAGAGTAGGGACATGACTTAAGAGACTGGACAATTGCAACAAGAAATATTTATTTATATCAGATCCAGTAGACTCCTCATTGAAAAATCATACTACAGACCAAAAGAGATATTGTTGTTGTTGTTCCCTTATGGCTCAGCTGGTAAAGAATCCAACTGCAATGTGGGAGACCTGGGTTCAATCCCTGGGTTGGGAAGATCCCCTGGAGAAGGGAAAGGCTACCCACTCCAGTATTCTGGCCTGGTGAATTCCATGGACTATAGTCCATGGGGTTGCAAAGAGTTGGACTTGACTGAGCAACTTTCAGTCACATTAAATAATGATAAAAGGATTGGTCCATCAGGAAGACATAACAATTTTGGATGTGTATATACCAAACAGCAGAGCCTCATCATACATGAAGAAAAAACTGATAAAGCTGAAAGGAGAAAAGTCTGCAGTTATAGTTAAAGGCCTCAACAATATGCACTCAGCAATTGATAGAACTACTAGATAGAAAACCAAAAAGGATATATTCAAACTGAAGAACACAATCAACAGGATCTAATTGATTATTTAGAATATTCTATCAATAACAGTGGAATACATGTTTTCTTCCTAGTGCTTCCAAAATATTACTCATCAAGATAGACCATATCTTGTGCCATACAACAAATCTTGACAAAGTTAAAAGAATCAAAATCATACACATTGTATCCTCTAACAGTACAATCAAACTGGAAATGAGTAACTGAAAGACAAGAAAATCTCCAAACACATGGAAATTAACCAACACATTTCAGACTAATCTATGGTTCAAAAAAGGAAGTCTTAAAGAAACTATTTTAAAAACACACAGAAATAAGTGAAAATGAAAATACAACATATCAAAATTTCTGGGACACAGTGACAAGAGGGAAATTTATAGTACTAAATGTTCACATTTAGAAAAGAGTGAAAGTCTCAAATCAGTCATTTAAATAGCTTTCTCAAAAAACTAGAAGCAGAGCAAAATAACCCAAAGCCAGAAAAAGGGAGAAAACAAAAAAAAAAACAAGAGCTATAACCACCAAACTTGAAATCAGAAAAGCAATAGAGAAAACGAATGAAACAAAATCTGGTTCCTCAAAAAAATCCATAAAGTTTACAAACCTTGTCTTTCAGAAGACTGATGTATTAGTTTCCTAGAGCTGCCATAAAAAGTTACCACAAACTGTGTGGTTTACAACAGACACTCACTCTCTCATAATTCAAGAGGCCAGAAATCCAGCATCTAGGTGTCAGGAAGACTGGTTCCTTCTGGGGGACTCTGAGCAAGAATCTGTTCCATGCCTCTCTCTTAACTTCTGATGCTTGCCAGCAAACTTTGGAGTTTCATGGCTTGTAGACACATCACTCTAATATCTACATCCATATTTACATCATCTTCTTTGAGTCTGTGTGTGTCTCATCTCCTTCCTTTTTTTATTCTAAAGATACAAGTCATTGGATTTAGGGTCTAACCTAAGTCCAAAATGACCTCACCTCAAGATCTTTGCCTTAATTATAGCTGCAAAAATCCTCATTCCAAATAAGATGACATTCTAAGGGTCCAGGTGGATATATCTTTAGGAAGTCATCAATCTACTACAACTGACAAAGATAAAAAGAGAAGACCCGAATCATCTGCCTCAGAAATGAAACAGGGGCTATTGCTGTAGATCCTGCAGCTTTAAAATATATATATATTATTCTCTTCAGTCAGTTCAATTCAGTTGCTCAGTTGTGTCCTACTCTGCGGGCCCATGGACTGCAGCACACCAGGCTTCCCTGTCCATCACCAACTCCCAGAGCATCCTCAAACTCATGTCCATCAAGTCAGTGATGCCATCCAACCATCTCATCCTCTGTTTTTCCCACCACCAGGGGCTTTTCCAATGAGTTAATTCTTCACATCAGGTGGCCAAAGTATTGGAGCTTCAGCATCAGTCCTTCCAATGATGATTTCCTTTAGAATTGACTGGTTTGATCTCCTTGCAGTCCAAGGGACTCTCAAGAGTCTTCTCCAACACCACAGTTCAAAAGCATCAATTATTTGGTGCTCAGCTTTCTTTATAGTCCAACTCTCATATCCATACCTAACCACTGGAAAAACCATAGCTTTGACTAAGAGGGATTTTTTTAATGGCTTCAGGATTTGCAAGGATATCCCCCTGTTTATTCCGGGTTTTACTGGAGAATTCTACCAAACATATAAAGAAGAAATAATATCAATTCATACAAACTCTTGCAGCAAATAGAGGAAGAAAGAATACTTTTGAACTCATTTTGTGAGACTGTTAGTCACTCAGTCGTGTCTGACTCTTTGTGACCCCATGGACTATACCCCACCATCCATGGAATTCTCCAGGCAAGAATACTGGAGTGGGTTGCCATTTCCTTCTCCATTTTGTGAGATTAGCCTGATTCCAAAACCAAACAGAAACAGCCCCCAGTACTCCATATTAATATCTCTCATGAGCTTACACATAAAAGCCTTCAATAAAATATTTGCAAACTGAATCCAGTAATGAATGAAAAGAATTATACCATGGTCAACTGGAATTTATTCTAGGTACAGAAGGCTGATTCAACATTTTAAAATGAATCAATGTAATCTACTAACCAATGGGCAAAAAAGAACTAACTACAACTAAATCAATTGATGCAGAAAAAGTATTTGACAAATCCAATACCCATTCATGATTTTTAAAAAAAAGCAACATAGGAATAGAGGGCCCTTCCATGACTTGATAAAGAGCATCCACAAAAAGAGCTGCAGCTAACATTCAGTAGTGAATTACATGACAGTCTACCTCTTTGAGATCAGGAACAAGACAAGAGAGCACCCCTCTTATTCAATATAATACAAAGTTCTAGCCTCTGCTGTTAAGATGAAGAATATACACATAAAAAGATATTCATCATTATTAGACATCATTACACACCTATCAAAATGGCTAAAATAAAAAACAGAACACCAAACACTGACAAGGATATGAAGAAACCAAATCATTCATAGATTTCTGGTCAGAATGTAAAAAAACAGCCACTCTAGGAAACAGGCTATAGTTTCTTATGAAACTGATCATGCCACTACCATATCATCCAGTAATTTTACTCTTGGGCATTTATTGCAGAGATATAAAAATTTATATACAAAAATCTGCACATGAATGCTCACAACAGCTTTATTTGTGATAACAAATGTGGCTCCAAAATCACTGCAGATGGTGACTGCAGCCATGAAATTAAAAGACGCCTACTCCTTGGAAGAAAAGTTATGACCAACCTAGATAGCATATTCAAAAGCAGAGACATTACTTTGCCAACTAAGGTCCATCTAGTCAAGGCTATGGTTTTTCCTGTGGTCATGTATGGATGTGAGAGTTGGACTGTGAAGAAGGCTGAGCGCTGAAGAATTGATGCTTTTGAACTGTGGAGTTGGAGAAGACTCCTGAGAGTCCCTTGGACTGCAAGGAGATCCAACCAGTCCATTCTGAAGATCAACACTGGGATTTCTTTGGAAGGAATGATGCTGAAGCTGAAACTCCAGTAATTTGGCCATCTCATGAGAAGAGCTGACTCATTGGAAAAGACTCTGATGCTGGGAGGGATTGGGGGTAGGAGGAGAAGGGGACGACTGAGGTTGAGATGGCTGGATGACATCACTGACTCGATGGACATGAGTCTGAGTGAACTCCGAGAGTTGGTGATGGACAGGGAGGCCTGGCGTGCTGCAATTCATGGGGTCACAAAGAGTTGGACACGACTGAGCGACTGAACTGAACTGAATGTGTGAATGGTCAAACAGACTTTGCTACATCCAGAGCATGGAAAACTTCTCAGCAATAAAAAGGAATCATTGATATATACAATATGCAATGACTTGAATGAATCTTCAAAGAATTATGCTGAGTGAAAAAAAATTAATTCCCAAGGTCATATACTGTATTATTCCATTTATATAACATTCTTGAAATGACAAAGTTATATATGTGAAAAGCAGATTAATGATCACTTAGGACTTTGCTGGTGGCTCAGTGGTAAAGAACCTGCCTTACAATGCAGGAGATGTAGGAATCATTGATATATACAATATGCAATGACTTGAATGAATCTTCAAAGAATTATGCTGAGTGAAAAAAAATTAATTCCCAAGGTCATATACTGTATTATTCCATTTATATAACATTCTTGAAATGACAAAGTTATATATGTGAAAAGCAGATTAATGATCACTTAGGACTTTGCTGGTGGCTCAGTGGTAAAGAACCTGCCTTACAATGCAGGAGATGGGAGTTTGAGCATTAGGCTGGAAAAATCCCCTGGAGAAGGAAATGGCAACCCACTGCAGTAGTCTCGCCTGGGAAAGCCCATGGATAGGGGAACCTGGTGGGCTACAGTCAATGGGGTTGCAACAAAGTTGGACATGACTTAGCAACTAAACAACAACAACGAGGGAGAAAGTGGATATAGCTATGAAAGGCAACAAGAGAGATTCTTGTGGTAACGGCATTGTCCTGTATTTTGACTGTATCAGTGTCCATATTCTGGTTGTAATATTGTACAGAGTTTTGAAAGATGCTACCACTGGAGGGTAACTGAATAAACAGTATATAAATATCCCTATATTATTTCTTACAAATATATGTGAATCCACAGTTACCACGAGGTTGAAAGCTAAATTTTTAAAAAAAATATTTACACACACATAGTAACAGGAGACGAAAATGTACACACGAGGAGGAGTGCAGTCTCCCAGAGTTAAGTGGGGAATTAAGTAAGTTTTTATGGATGATACAGCCATTGACTTGATCTTACAAGCCAAGCAAATGTTCTCCAGATGAAGAAAGGAAGAGAGAAAAGGCACTGGAATTAGAGAACATATTCCTCCAAGATGGATAGACAGATTTGCCCAGAGAGGGGAAATAAAAAGTTCAGGGTATATCATCACCTTAATGATCAGTTCCAGAAATGCCTAACACCCCCAAAAGAATCATCTGAGCATGGGGATAGTCAGAAGGTCAATTTAGCTTAAATGAAATTGTGTTTGTTGCGATCCACTTGAGTAAAATAAATTAACCTGCTGGTATAGAATTAGAAAATTTGGAGATAACTTCTGAATTATAATCAATGTAATCATTTTGTTGATAAAATTATATTTTATAAAATATAATAAGGAAAAACAAATGAGTCAATGCTTTTACTTGGGACTCTGTGACACAAGAGATTTCTGAAATAGCATATTTACTACAGGAGGATTTTGTTTTAGCAAAGTGACAGTGACATTAAGGAAATCTAACTTCTGCTTTGTTCTATACTGGGCTCTGAGATTTCAGAGCACGTCATCATTTTGAAATGCATGTCAATACAAAGATAGGATTAAGATAAGCAAATAAGCCTAATAAATACTTGGAATGCAAGTTTTTCAAACAGTGGAATATTTTTGTGCTTACTGTTATCTCACCATCTCATTTTCTAGAACGAATTAATCTGGTTAAAGAAGAATCCCATTAACCAACAAGGGTACCTGAAGACAGATTGTAATTGACAAAACCTTATGATACTCCTGAACCTACTTCATGAGACTCCCTTCAGCATCTTATTTTCTAGAAATAAAGGGAATATTTTCATTAGGTATAAAATCTGCAAATTATTTCATTAATTGTGAGTATATCTATCAGACATGCAGATGATACCACTTTAATGGAAGAAAATGAAGAGGAACTAAAGAGCTTCTTGATGAAGGTGAAAGAGGAGAGTGAAAAAGCTGGCTTAAAATTCAACATTCAAAAAACTAAGATCATGGCATCTGGGCTCATCACTTTATGGCAAACAGATGGAGAAAATGTGGAAACGGTGTCAGATTTTATTTTCTAAGGCTCCCAAATCAACGCATACAGTGACTGCAGCCATGAAATTAAAAGACACTTGCTTTTTGGAAGAATAGCTATGACAAACCCAGACAATATGTTAAAAAGCAGAGACATCACTTTGCCAACAAAGGCCCATCTAGTCAAAGCTATGGTTCTTCCAGTAGTCATGTATGGATGTGAGGGCTAAACCATAAAGAAGGCCAAAGAGTTGACACTTTTGAACTGTGGTGCTGGAGAAGACTCTTGAGAGTCCCTTGGACACCAAGGAGATCAAATCACTCCATCCTAAAGGAAACTAACCCTGAATATTCATTGGAAGGACTGTTTCTGAGGCTGAAGCTATAATATTTGGCCACCTGATGTGAACAGCTGACTCATTGGAAAAGACTCTGATGCTGGGAAAGATTGAGGGGAAGAGGAGAAGGGGAAAACAGAGGATGAGATGGTTGGATGGCATCACTGCCTCAATGGACATGAGTTTGAGCAAACTCAGGGGAATAGTGATGGAGAGAGAAGCCTGGCATGCTCTCTCCTTCTTCGACTTCCATGGAGTCGAAGAGTCAGACAAGACTTAGCAACCGAACAGCAACAAAAATACAGAGCTGGCAGAAACGCAGACATCAAAAGTATTTTACACAGCGCTGGGGCATATTTGTAAATGTTATTCAGTTAATTGCTGTTTTTAGTCTTTCATTCATCTTGGATGCTTCATTTATTTTCAGTTCCCAGGCTAAGGCTAACTTGTTGAACTTTCATTAGCCCTAGAAAGATTTAGAAGAAGACCAACCTTACATTTGGCTACCATCTCGTCTTCCAAAAGCTAGTTTTTCTCCTTCACCTCTCTCCAAAGCATCCAATATTTATGAGCTACCCCTCAAAATCTCTTAAATCTTTTCTTAGAAATTTAAGTGAATTTGACGTGTTGCCGGTCTGACCAGGGCAAAGCATCTGAAATGCAACTGAGTTGAAATCCACTCTGAGAAAAGACATAAGCCAAAATGTGGGGCCCTGGGGAGAGTCTTAATTTGATGACTGTGTGATGACCCAATGCTGGCTGGTTCCCAGTTGTCAAATAACACGGTAGTGAGCTTCAAACAAACAACAAACCTTTAGTAAACCCCTTTTATGTGCCTGAGACTGTGCTAGGTACTGAGAATAACAAGAAGATGTAACCTATGCCTTCAGGTAGTTCAAGATCTTTGAAGAACACAGGGGCCAAAGGAAATAATTATAGCACATCATTAGTTGCCCCGCCCTAGAATTTCCATTGCATTAGGCGCAAATATCTCTCGGCACTTACCTCACACTATGGTTTTCTCAGGTCCTAACACAAAGTCAGGCATATAGCAGGTTCTCCAAAACACCTGATGAAAGAATCAGAGAGTAAACACATGAGTAAGCAAAACACTGTTGAATTACCAATACAGAGCATGACAGAAGCTACTAACTCTGGCGAAAAAGGACATCTTACAAGAGATGGTAATTTGAGCAGAGGTTTAAACCACGTCTAGCACAGTGTCTGACCTTGAGTAGGCTCACAATAAAAGTCAGGTAATTCAATTAAGGGGAAGTTCAGGTGGAGAAAGAGGGCATTTAAAGGCAAGGATGAGGATATTCTAGGGAAGTTCCACCAGCGCTTAGTGTACATAATGCCTGGCATGTGGTAGGGACACAAGGTGTGTTTATTGAAGGAATGAATAATAGGTGAATGAATAGATAAAATAATGTAACTAACAGCAAGTACAAAGTCATCAGTATTGTAAAAAAAAAAAGGAACACATTTAAGGAATGATATATATGGAAAATTATATAATTATAAAAGAGAGAAGAAAGAAAGATGGTTAGGACAAAAATGAATGGAGTATATAAAAAAAAAAACATAATGTAAGGAACAAAGCTGCTTGGAAACAGAGGAACTGGACAAGGAGAAAAGAAATTTTTTAATGAGCACATGGGACTATTCCAGAGACTACAGAACTGGAGACCTGGTGGCTGTGAGGAATGAACTTAAGTACATCACAAGAGTCAAAGGAGGGCAACAGGGTTCTGACTGGGAAAGAAGTCAGCAAATCATTATCGAAAGATCACACAAAGGATCGCGGTCCAGGAGGAGCTGACCCATAAAGAAAATAAAAATGAAGAGAGTCGGCAAAAAATGATCGTCTTTAAGTTGGGGCAAATCTGACTGAGTTTTGTTTGTATATTAGTTATCTAATACTGCATAACAAATTAGCCTCAAAAATAGTGGCTTTTAAACAACAATACATACTTATTACCTCACGCAGTTTCTATGAGTTAAGAATTTAGGTACAGTTTAATTGGCAATTTTGGCCTAAGGCTTGTCTTGTCCTAAGATTGCAATAAAAATGCTCTCTGGAGCTTCGTCTGACACTTGGCTGGGACTGGAGAGTAACTCACTCATATGTTTGTAGGAGGCCTGAGGTTCACCTTACATGGAACTTTCTGCAGAGCTACTGATGTCCTTGTGGCATGCAGCTGGTTTTCCCTACAGCAAGTATTCCAAGAGAGGGCAAAGTGGAAGCTGCCTTATCTTTTATGACCTAGCTTTGGAAATGAAGTCTCATCATTTCTGTAATAACTATTGGCTACAAAGATCATCACCATTCAAAGTGAGGTCTCCATAAAGGTGACAAGAATCAGAGGGAGGCTATCTAAGAGGCTACAAGTCTGTTGGAGGCTGGTTACTGCAAATTGTGCCCACTAATTACTTGATCTCATGTAGTTCTCTAAATTTGTCAGGCAGGGAGGTTCAATAAGAGGGAACAAATGTAGCTTTCCATAGCTCCAGGGTTTTGATATCCTTGTCCTAGCTGGTACTTCTTTTAAAAGTAAAGCATTACTTCTTTCTATCCAGGCTCCCAATGTTGAGTCTCACTGGTATGCCTTGGTTCCAGTAAAAAACCATGAGCCCAATCATTGTGATGGGGTGGGTGGGGAGGTATCAACACAGGAACAGCTCTATCAGAACTGCTGAGCGTGACAGAGCCACTGGCAGTGTGGCAGGAGCAATCAACTCTGACTGCTCCTGCTTCTGGCTTGATTCCTCCCAAAAGAACACATGCAGGGCAAACAATGGAAGAGGTGGAAAAAGCTCTTTTACAACCTCAGTGTAAAAATATGTCCACTCTGGCCATATCTAAGGTCTTCTTTGGCTGGTATAACATCACATCTTTTATCTACCTGTCTTTTTATACCAATATATTTTTATCATCTGAGTGCACTGAAAATGAAAATATATCACCCAACAAAATATGTGCAAGACTTGTATGCTGAAAACTATGAAACATGATTGAGAAAACTAAAGAAATTTAAATAAATTCAAAAATATACTGTGTTTATAGATTGGAGACAGAATATTGTTTATAGATTGGAGATAGATATCAGTTCAGATCAGTTCAGTTACCCAGTTGTGTCCAACTCTTTGTGACCCCATGAATTGCATCACGCCAGGCCTCCCTGTCCATCACCAACTCCCGGAGTTCACTCAGACTCATGTCCATCGAGTCAGTGATGCTATCCAGCCATCTCATCCTGTGTCGTCCCCTTCTCCTCCTGCCTCCAATCCCTCTCAGCATCAGTCTTTTCTAATGACTCAACTCTTTGCATGAGGTGGCCAAACTACTGGAGTTTCAGCTTTAGCAGCATTCCTTCCAAAGAAATCCCAGGGCTGATCTCCTTCAGAATGGACTGGTTGGATCTCCTTGCAGTCCAAGGGACTCTCAAGAGTCTTCTACAACACCACAGTTCAAAAGCATCAATTCTTCGGCGCTCAGCCTTCTTCATAGTCCAACTCTCACATCCATACATGACCACTGGAAAAAACCATAGCCTTGACTAGACGGACCTTAGTTGGCAAAGTAATGTCTCTGCTTTTGAATATGCTATCTAGATTGTTCATAACTTTTCTTCCAAAGAGTAAGCGTCTGTTAATTTCATGGCTGCAGTCACCACCTGCAGTGATTTTGGAGTCCCCCCCAAAAAATCTGACACTGTTATGATATCAGTTATTCCTAGATTGATCCATAGACTTGATGCAATCAAAATAAAAATTCAAGACCTTTCTTATGGTCCAAGTTGATAATAGGGTTATAAAATTTATATGGAAATGAAAAGGACCTAGAATAGCCAACATAACATTAAAAAAATAATAAAATAGAGAATTTACTTTACCTAAAATGCTACAATGATCAAGACAGTTTTTTATTAATGTACCAAGGGAATGTTTCATGCCAAGATGGGCTCAATAAAGGGCAGAAACAGTATGGACCTAACAGAAGCAGAAGATATTAAGAAGAGGTGGTAAGAATACATAGAAGAACTATACAAAAAGATCTTCATGACCTAGATAACCAGTGGTGTGATCACTTACCTAGAGCCAGACATCCTTGAATGTGAGGTCAAGAAGGTCTTAGGAAGCATTACTACCAACAAAGCTAGTGGAAGTGATGGAATTCCAGTTGAGCTATTTCAAATCCTAAAAGATGATGCTGTGAAAGTGCTGCATTCAGTATGCCAACCAATTTGGAAAACTCAGCCAGTGGCCACAGGACCGGAAAAGGTCAGTTTTCATTTCAATCCCAAAGAAAGGCAATGCCAAAGAATGTTCAAACTTCTATACAATGGTGCTCATTTTACATGCTAGCAAGGTAATAGTAAAAATCCTTCAAGCTAGGCTTAAACAGTACATGAACCAAGAACTTCCAGATGTTCAAGCTGGATTTAGAAAAGACAGAAGAACCAGAGAGCAAATTGCCAACATCCAAAAGTGTGAGAATCCCAGAAAAAAAACATCTGCTTCTGCTGCATTGACTACACTAAAGCTTTTGACTGTGTGGATCATAACAAACTGTGGAAAATTCTTAAAGAGTTGGGAATAGCAGACCACCTTACCTGCCTCCTGAGAACCTGCCTTGACCTGTATGCAGGTCGAGAAGCAACAGTTAGAATCGGACACAGAACAATGGACTGGTTCCAAATTGGGAAAGGAGTACACCAAGGCTGTATATTGTCACCCTGCTTATTTAACTTATATGCAGAGTACATCATGTGAAATGCCAGGCTGGATTAAGCACAGCTGAAATCAAGATTGCCAGGAGAAATATCAATAAACTAAGATATGCAGATGATCCCTGTAATAGCAGAAAGCAGAGGAACTTAAGAGTCTCTTGATGAAGGTGAAAGGAGAGTGAAATGCTGGCTTAAAACTTAACATTCAAAAAACTAAGATCATGGCATCCAGTCCTATCACTTCATGCAAATAGATCAGGAAAAAAGAAACAGTGACAGACTTTATTTTCTTAGGCTCCAAAATCACTGCAAACAGTGCCTGCAGCCATGAAATTAAAAGATCACTTGCTCCTTGGAAGAAAAGCTATGACAAACTTAGCATATTAAAAAGCAGAGACATCACTTTGACATAAAGGGCCATATAGTCTAAGCTATGGTAGTCATGTACAGATGTAAGAGTTGGACCATAAAGAAGGCTGAGTGGCAAAGAATTGATGCTTTCAAAATGTGGTGTTGAAGAAGACTCTTCAGAGTCCCTTGGACTGCAAGGAGATCAAACCAGTGAATCTTACAGGATATCAATCCTGAATATTCTTCGAAGGACTGATGCTGAAGCTTAAGCTCCAATACTTCAGCCACCTGATGTGAAGGCCAACTCACTGGAAAAGACCCTGATGCTAGGAAAGATTGAGGGCAGGAGATGGTGGTGACAGAGAATGAGATGGCATCACTAACTCAATGGACATGAGTTTGAACAAACTCAGGGAGATAGTGAAGGACAGGGAGAGCCTGACATACTGCAGTCCATGAGGCCACAAAAGAGTCAGGCAAGACTGAGCAACTGAACAACAAAAGACAGACATAGATTAATGGAGGAAAACTATGTCCAGAAACAGACGCAAACATATACAGTCATTTGACTTTCAACAGAAGTGCAAAGGTAATTCCATGAATAAGGACAATCTTTTCAACAAATAGTGGTGAAACAATTAAATATCTGTATGTTAAACAATGAAATCCAGTCCATATTTCACATGACGTATAAAAATAAACTCAAAATTGGTCACAGACTGAAATGTGAACCCTAAAACTATAAAGGTGGTAGAAGAAAACATAAGAGGAAATCTTAGAAACTTTGGGTTGAACAAAAATTTGTTTAAATCACAAAGTATAATAATTTTTAAATTGGTGTTAGATTATTGTCAAATTATGAGCTTCTACTCGAGAAGAGAATGAAAAGTCATGCTGCAAAATGGGAGAGAGCATTTTTGAATTAGAAATCTGATAAAGGATTGAAATCAGAATATAAAACGAACTTTCTCAAAATTTAACAATAAAAATAAAAATAGAGCTTCCCTAGTGATCGACTGGTTAAGAATCTGCCTGCCAATGCAGGAGACACAGGTTTGATTCCTGGTTCAGAAAGATCCCACATGCCATGGAGTAATTGTGTGCTCCATGTATGGAACCTGTGTACCACAAGTATAGACCCTCTGCTCTTGAGCCCGGGAGCCACAGCTACTGAAGCCCAGGCACTCTAGAACCTGTACACCCCAAGAGAAGGCACTGCAATGAGAAGCCCACACACTGCCTTGGTAGAGCAACCCCTGCTCACCATGACTAGAAAAAGGTCCGTGTAGCAACAAAGACCCAGCACAGTGGGGGGGGGGGGGG
>SJYC01025614.1:0-20561 GCA_006408675.1 Madoqua kirkii | reverse complement strand
GCTATGGATGACCCTTGCTTCCATTTTATGTTTGTCGATGACGAGGCATGGTCTTGCCTGTGTCCTGAGTTCTCATGTTTCTTTCCCTCCTTGCTGCGGATCTCTTCATACCTTCTCCTAACTCAAACTTTGTGATAGGCAATGCTAGTTGGCTAGTGTATCAGCATCCTACAGCTTCTGTAGCAAATTATACTTGGTTGCTTAAAACAACACAAATTTATCTTACAATTCTGAAGGCCAAGATTTCAAAGTAAATCTCACTGGGTTAAAATCAAAGTTACAGTCACACAAAGTGGCACAGAATGCAGTCGTAGGGCTGCTTTCCTTCTGGAGACTCTAGAGAATCCATTTCCTTGCCTTTTCAGACTTCTAGATGTACTCACTTTCCTTGGTTCGTGGCCCCACATCACTCAGACTCCTACTGCCATCATCACATCTCCTTGCCATCTTCTTTTAAGGATCCTTGTGGTTGCCTTGTGTCCACTCAGAGAATCCAGGATAATATCCCCATCTGAAGAGCCTCTGGGAAATAGTAAAGGACAGGGAAGGCTGGTGTGCTGCAGTCCATGGGGTTGCAAAGAGTCAGACACAGCTTAGCAGTTGAACAATAGCAACAACAAATCTTTGGGAAGCCATTATTCTACCTACCACACCTACTCAATATCTATTCTTCCCCTCTTTCATTTTAATATTTTGTTCATGGTGACAGTAAGATTGGCTGAAAAATTTTATTTATAAATTTCCCTGGAAGCTGCATGTGGTCATGTGACACGTCTGCCCAGTTAGATGCTGGTAGAAGTCTACTGGCCCATAAGAAGTAGAATTCTGGCTTCAAGAAAGCTGTTGTTTTCCTGATTAAAAGGAGCAGATTTAGCTGTTGCATACCATTTGCCCTCTTCCATTAACCTTGCTGTTGCTGCTGCTGCTAAGTTGCTTCAGTCATGTCCGACTCTATGCAACCCCATAGACAGCAGCCTACCAGGCTCCCTTGTCCCTCGGATTCTCCAGGCAAGAACACTGGAGTGGGTTGCCATTTCCTTCTCCAATGCATAAAAGTGAAAAGTGAAACTAAATTTGCTCAGTCGTGTTCGACTCTTCGCGACCCCATGGACTGCAGCCCACCAGGCACCTCCATCCATGGGATTTTCCAGGCAAGAGTACTGGAGTGGGTTGCCATTGCCTTCTCCTTCATTAACCCTACATCCTGCATAAAAAATAAATATGATACCCAGAAGGGCAGCCAGTCTATTGCCAGCATGAGAATAAAAATCAAACATGAAAGATAGCAAAGCAAAAGCAGTTAAAGGATGTGAGATCCCTGATGGCATTGTGGGAATGTCTCATGAGCCCAAGGCTGCCAATCCCGAGGCTTGTTAGCTAGGACAAAGAAATTCCTAATTTCTGGCACAAGTGTAATCAGTTCATACAACTCATTCACAATTGATGCGACTGAGGCACAGGTTCTGTCTAAATTCTCTCTGCTCAAGGTGTGCTCCCTGAACCAGCAGCAAGGATGTCACCTGACAGTGTGTTACAGTGCAGAATCTATGGCCTTTCTCAAAATCAGCTAAATCAGAATCTGCATTTTAACAAGAAAAGTATGCCCTTTCATTTGCTGGGGTTGATCTAGATGCACCGCAGAGTTGGAGGCCACCACTCTGGAGCTCACAGAGGCCAAGAAGGGACATTGTCCCGGGTTTTTCTCTTCTGGGCTGAAAGATATGGTCTGTCTAGAAACAATACTACCCTTGGGATATACTGGAATAAACTTCAAATGTTGAGAGGTGGGTACAAATTTGTATATTTATGATCCTTTAGTTTGTTTCTCACTGCTTACTGCCTCTCCACAGTGGTTACCCTGGTTTAATTCTTTTCTTGTTCCTGTTTAAAATGGATGTATTTCATTGCTAGTCAGCCTAAAGCCCCACATCTATTTTACTCAATCAAGACCAAATTGATAAGGAGTTGAAAACTGGGTAAAATCAGGAAAAGGAGAATGATTGTGAGTGAAAGTCACTCAGTCAAGTCCTACTCTGTTCCGGGCCAGAATGCTGGAATGAGTAGGCATTCCCTTCTCCAGGGAATCTTCCCAACCCAGGGATCTAATTCAGGTCTTGGGTGTTGCAGGCAGATTCTTTACCAGATGAGCTACCAGGGAAGTCCAAGTGAGGGCCTGCCCTCATCTCCTCTTTTAAAAACTCTTGGTGATTTGTAAAGATACCTGAAATGTCTTTGATATGATCCACAACCCAGATAAAGAAAGTGCAGTAAATATGTAAATTCACAGACAGGGAAAGCCAAAGAACCTTTTAACATACTGCACTTATTTTTATGAAAGCTGTTAATTTATATAACTTAATATAAACTATAAATTATAGGCTAATTTCTTTGCAATGATTTCTATTAAAGTATTACCAAGAGACATGGAGGATAAAACACAACCACCAAATTTCCTGGAGAATGGAGGGAAAACATCACGAGAGCAGATCTTCTATTTTTTAAATTTTATTTACTTACTTTTGACTGTGCTGGGTCTTCATTGCTGTGAGAGCTTTTTTTCTAGTTGGAGCAAGCAGGGGCTACTCTCTAGCTGTGGTGCCCAAGCTTCTCACTGCAGTGGCTTCTCTTATTGCAGAGCACGGGCTCTAGGGCTGGTGGGCTCAATAGCTGCGGTCCCAGGAAGAGAACGGGCTCTATAGTTGTGGTGCACTGGTTTAGTTCCTCTGTGGCATTTGGGATCTTCTCGTATCAGGAACTGAACCTGTGTCTCCTTGTACTTGCAGGCACATTCTTTACTAATGAGCCATCAGGGAAGCTTGGAGCAGATTTTCTGATTGAATTTGCCCTCTTGAAGACTGTTTCGTGTGTGTGTGTGTGTGTGTGTGTGTGTGTGTGCGTGTTTTATTTTTAAAATTAATTTTTGAATACGTAAATCCAAAAAGCACAAAAGAGTACACAGTGGAAAAAATCTCTCCCTCATTAACCTCTCTCTCCATCTGCCGCATTTCTGTACCTCAAAGTGATCACTGCGGCCAGTTTCTTGGGAATCCCACCACATGGGAACTTTGCATGTTGGAAGATGCCTAAAAATGAGGTTGAAAATCGAGTGTAGGGTCGATTGCTCTGAATTGCGCTTGAGGCCATACATTAAAATTAACCTTTCTCATCGTGCAAGTGCTGTTAAGATCTTATGCTGTCACTTAATTTTTTTATATTATAGATCTCTGTCAGGTAAAGATCAAGAGTCTTGCCACCTACTCATCCCAGAGGATTAAGGGGATGGTGCTCACAAAACACTCAAGAAAGGCTCAGAGTAAACATCAGTGGTTGCTATAGCTGTAGCTCCTTTCTATATAATTTGCATTTTATAACTCTTTCCTCACCCCCAAGCCTACCACCACACTTTTTCCCCACTGCAGCACTTTTTAGGGGTGAGAAGATAATAAGAAAGGGTGATTGATACAAGGCGAGACTAAGGAGAATGTTCTGAGGATTTTTGACTTGTTTGCCTACAGCTTCCCAACCCATTGTTCTTAAGAAATCTGGACTGTTTTCAAAAAGAGAGACACCTAATTGCATAACTTCACAGCTGTGTGACTTCATTTAATAATTCAAATAATTTGAGAATATTTTCCTTTCTTTTAAAAAAGATCGGATCATATTTTACATACTTTCTTCTTTCACTTAGTAATATGGTCACTTCTGAACATGTTTAATCATGTATAGCACGAGTATTTGAAAATAAGAATAGCTGCTATTCTATTTATATATTTAAAGATACATATAAAGAGATTTAGTTCACTTTTATACAGTCAAATAAATATTCTTTAGAAGGACTTCCATGTGCCAAAACCAAAAAGACACTGCATAGACACCTAAGATATTTTCCCTACCCAATACAAAGCTGATTAGTGTGAAACTGAAAGATTCAGAGAGAGTTCTCTGGGAACTGAGAAATGCAGGTGGTTACTTAACTTGTAGTATTTTGAGAAGACTTCTTGACTTTGTCCTAGGTCATTTTGAATACTAATTACACTCCAGTGTACTGATTAACAAATAGGTGGACTTATAAAAGAGATTAAAAAGCCAGTACAAAGATGTTTAGAAACAATATGAAACTGACTCTGGCAAGGGATATAAAAATTAGAAGCAACTGAAGCAGATAGAAATTAGTAGACTTTATTTCCTTTTTAAATACAAGGCCTTTAATTAAAGCACTGTTGGGCAGAATGCTGCATGGTGATTTAAATCATCTGATTGGCCAATGTACAAAACAATAATTGCCATGTACATTTCAAATTAAAGGGAATAGCCCATAAAGATAATATTAAGAGTTTATATTTCCTTCTCCTTAATTTTGTACTATAGCTAACCTCCCAGACCCAAGACATTTCTAGCAGTTAATGATTGGTTGAAGTTAATAGTTCTGACAAAGCCTTAGTTCACTGATCCTCCTCAGATGGTCATTAACCTCTAGAATCTGGTCATTAACCTCCAGAAACCACTAAATAGGATGCAAAAAAAGGATTTTACTAGTATCATCTAAAAGGCTGTATAATTATTTCATACATATATATTAATGTAAGAAGATGTCTCTCATATATGTATTGTGATAGTAAAGTTTCTAGAATGTTCTAATACAGAATAATAATTTGATATAAGTATACTATATATGTAGGGAAGACTATTACTAAGATCTGATATCCTAAAATGTTTTTATTTGTCCAAAGAAAAGGGAGTATGAAATTCCCCTTAAAGTTGGGAGTGTTTGTTTCTGTCCTTAATACTTTGGGTGAACTTTTGAAAGTCATAATGAGAGTGAATATTGGGTGTAGGTAAAAGTCCACTTGAAAATGGTACTGTATGTTTCCCAAAGTCTTAACAGAACTGAATACAAACTACTTGAAAATATCACAAACATAGGCTAGTTTATTATTATGACCTCAAATCATATTTTCACAGTAATCTGTTATAATGTGGGAATTTTCACAAGGAAAGATATGAAGTCTCAGTTGATCATTAAATTGCTTACTTTTTGAAAAAATAGTCTTTCCTCTGATTTTATGTCCTGAGTCCATGAAGCTTATTAAATGACACTGCAAAATTTCTTTAGATGGTGGAAGCTTTGGGTAAGTGAAAAAGCCTGTTGAGGTTTTTTTTTTTTTTCCCTGTAGTTCCCTAATTAGGGCTCCTTATTACATCACAAGCATTAATTACCACATTATCCAGTAACAGATCAGACTAACCCTATCTTTCAGATCCTCATTAATCTACCAATAAAGTTACAAGCTCCATTAATATGGTTACATTTAGAATGTTTCCCTGAAGCACAGTATACCCATTACTGGGCTGAATAATGCAAAATGTATACCTCTCCTTTAGGCTGGAGATGTTTCTGAAAGGTCAGCTCTGATAGAACAGCCTTTCCCCCACTCTCTACATAGGATTCCTACAGAATGTTTGCTTTATTTACTCTTTTAGCAGTAAAAGAATTCTCTCAGCAGAATCAAGTTTGCTTCTTACAGAGTCCAAACCATGTGCTGTTGTCCAGAGCTTGGCTGTTTTCCATTTGGAATGGTTGAAAAAGAATGTGAGATCTTCCTATAGTGTGATCACCTCATCAAGCAGAGGGAGTGCTGCCATTTCCTTGCAATCCTAAACCAACCAGTATTTCCAAGTGTTCCCAGGATGATTGACAGTAAAAAGGGCACAGCATTGAGCTCACCTGTCCATCGCTGAATATGTCCAGTTCAGATGCAGAGCCTAAAGTGGTCCTGCAGGAGCACCAGTCACAGAAAGGAAAGACTCTCCAGCCATCCACGCAGTCTGTGGGTCTCTCATTTATGAGCTGTGGGGGTGTGGGATTTTCCTTCATAACCTAACAGAACGAAGTCTCTGAATCTCTCAACTTAACTTTATTGAACTCACTGCATCGTGGCTGCATTTGGCAGTTACTTTTTGCCTTCTTATTTTCTATAAAATAGTAGATAGATTTCAGCATGCTGTTTCCTACAAAGGATGTCAAAATGAATAAGAAGTTAAGATATTGCTATCTACATATGGTATTTATCATAAGACATTTAAGAGAGCTTACATAAATACAAGATACTCTCAAGAAATTTTTTTTTAATTAGAAAATATTTTCCTGAAAAGAGGATATTGAAGTCAATGAATATTTTCTCCAACATGTCATCTAGATAAGACAAAATTCAACAAGATAAAAGAAGGGAAATATTCAATATAAGCAGAGGTCTGTTAAAACAACTTAGTGATAATTTTTTAAGACCATTTCTCAAAGATTAGAAATTATGAATTTGTGAGCAGTCATGTAGTTATCAAATTTTTTAAAAAACAATCTAGTCTTGGAATTTGGGGACTCGTTTCATTCCTGAGATCAAGAAAACCCTTTATTGTTTAGTGAACGGCAATGAAAGGTAAGGAAGAATGAGTCTGGAAATAAATGAATAGTTTCTTGGCTTCAGATAAGCATTTCTCAGAGTCTTTCATGATATTATTGTAGAGCACATGGAGAACTAAGGCCTGGGTAATGGTACAGTCTGGTGGATTTATAGCTGATTAAACCAAAGAGGTCAAACAGGCAATGTATCAATGTTATATGGGAAAGAAGGCCTTTAAAGGAAAGCTCTGGGCTCTGTATTTGACCTTGCAACAGAGAAATGTGCTTCTCAGATTTGTAAAGTATGTAAAACTCATGATTCAAAAAGATCTCTAAAGACTGAAGAAATGGACAAAAATCAACGAAATGTAATGTACATGAATAAAAATTAAAACCTACATTTAGGCTCAGAAATCCCACTGTTAACCTGATGCTAAGTTTATATGAGAACACACACACAAACACATTCTAGGTGTTTTAGTTCATTTCAAGGGGAAAAATGAGATGAGAATGTGAGCTGGTGAATGAACTAATGAGAGCTTAATTTATATTAACTAAAGGATGGCGTCCAGATCAAGGGAAATAACCATCCCAATAGGCGCGTCCCTGGTCAGTCCACATCTGGAGTTGCAATTCTGTGTGCCACCCTGGGGAGGCCAGGCTGGGCTGAAGGGTAATGGAGAACAGGCAGAGGTCAGCAAGGAGGGAGGTCGAGGGGATGATTGGGAGTGATGCGGAGAGAGGCAGGCTAATGAGAATCTAAGGTTTTGAAAGCTCAGAAGTTTCGCGTAAGAGGGAATGAGGCTTATTTCCTCGAGAATGAAGGTAGAACATTAAGGGGCTGTGAGAAAATTTTAAATAAAGGAAACTCACTGTTACATGGTACTACAACTGCAACACAAGTAAAACAGTAATCTGAAGCATTCATTAAGGGATTGCTTCAACAAGGCAGTGGCATGAAAAAGAAAAGGGAAATGGATGGATTTTGAAAGAGCCTTAAGAGATTTATAAATCAAATGAATTGTGTGGGCCTTCTTGATTCCAACAATTGTCTGGTAGATCAAAGATTTTTTAGATAATTAGGGAGATTACTTTTCAATAAAAGCTTTATGGAAATGAATCACATGCCATAAAATTTACCCTTTGAAAGTGTACAAACCAGTGACTTTTCATACAGTAACAGTATTACACAGCACTAACCATTATTTAGGTCTTCCCTGGTGACTCAGACAGTCAAGTATCTGCCTGTAATGTGAGAGACCCAGGTTTGATCCCTGGGTTGGGAGGATCCCCTGGAGAAGGAAATAGCAGCCCACTCCAGTACTCTTGCCTGGAGAATCCCATGTATAGAAGAGCCTGGTAGGCTGCAGTCCACGGGGTCACTAAGAATCAGACATGACTGAGTGACTTCACTTTAACCATTATTTAATGCCATCCATTTTTATCACCCCAAAGATGCACCATAGTCATTAACAATCACTGCCCATTCCCCCTCATCCTAGCCCATAGTAAACAGTAATCTAGTTTCTGTCTCTGTAGATTTGCCTTTTCTGGACATTCATATGAATGAAATAATACAATATGTGGCTTTTGTGTCTGGCTTCTTTCACTTAGCATAATGCTTTCAAGATTCACCCACCATGTAGCAGGGTATCATTACTACATTTCTTTTTATGGATGAATAATATTTCTTTCTAAAGATATGCCACATTTATTATTCCATTCATCAGTTGATAGACATTGGATTGTTTCCATTTTGGGGGTGATTCAGTGGAAGTGAGAAATAGATTTAAGGGTCTAGATGAACTATGGACTGAGGTTTGTGACACTGTACAGGAGACAGGGATCAAGACCATCCCCACGGAAAAGAAATGCAAAAAAGCAAAATGTCTGTCTGAGGAGGCCTTACAAATAGCTGTGAAGAGAAGAGAGGCAAAAAGCAGAGGAGAAAAGGAAAGATATAAGCATCTGAATGCAGAGTTCCAAAGAATAGCAAGAAGAGATAAGAAAGACTTCTTCAGCGATCAATGCAAAGAAATAGAGGAAAACAACAGAATGGGAAAGACTAGAGAACTCTTCAAGAAAATTGGAGATATCAAGGGAACATTTCATGTAAAGATGGGCTTGACAAAGGACAGAAATGGTATGGACCTAACAGAAGCAGAAGATATTAAGAAGAGGTGGCAAGAATGCACAGAAGAACTGTACAAAAAAGATCTTCAAGACCCAGATAATCATGATGATGTGATCACTTATCTAGAGCCAGACATCGTGGAATGTGAAGTCAAGTAGGCCTTAGAAAGCATCACTACAAACAAAGCTAGTGGAGGTGATAGAATTCCAGTAGAGCTATTTCAAATCCTGAAAGATGATGCTGTGAGGTGCTGCCCAATATGCCAGTAAATTTGGAAAACTCAGCAGTGGCCACAGGACTGGAAAAGGTCAGTTTTCCTTCTAATCCCAAAGAAAGGCAATGCTAAAAAATGCTCAAACTACTGCACAACTGCGCTCATCTCACGTGCTAGTAAAGTAATGCTCAAAATTCTGCAAGCCAGGCTTCAGCAGTACGTGAACCATGAACTTCCTGATGTTCAAGTTGGTTTTAGAAAAGGCAGAGGAACCAGAGATCAAATTGCCAACATCTGCTGGATCATGGAAAAAGCAAGAGAATTCCAGAAAACATCAACTTCTGCTTTATTGACTATGCAAAAGCCTTTGACTGTGTGGATCACAATAAACTGTAGAAAATTCTGAAAGAGATGGGAATACCAGCCTACCTGACCTGTTTCTTGAGAAATCTGTATGCAGATCAGGGAGCAACAGTTAGAACTAGACATGGAACAACAGACTGGTTCCAAATAGGAAAAGGAGTACATCAAGGCTGTATATTGTCACCCTGCTTATTTAACTTCTATGCAGAGTACATCATGAGAAACACTGGACTGGAAGAAACACAAGCTGGAATCAAGATTGCCGGGAGAAATATCAATAACGTCAGATATGCAGATGACAGCACCCTTATGGCAGAAAGTGAAGAGGAACTAAAAAGCCTCTTGATGAAAATGAAAGTGGAGAGTGAAAAAGTTGACTTAAAGTTCAACATTCAGAAAATGAAGATCATAGCACCTGGTCCCAGCACTTCATGGGAAATAGATGGGGAAACAGTGGAAACAGTGTCAGACTTTATTTTGGGGGGCTCCAAAATCACTGCAGATGGTGATTGCCATGAAATTAAGATGCTTACTCCTTGCAAGAGAAGTTATGACCAACCTAAGATAGCATATTCAAAAGCAGAGACATTACTTTGCCGACTAAGGTCCATCTAGTCAAGGCTATGGTTTTTCCTGTGGTCATGTATGGATGTGAGAGTTGGACTGTGAAGAAGGCTGAGCACAGAAGAATTGATGCTTTTGAACTGTGGTGTTGTAGAAGACTCTTGAGAGTCCCTTGGACTGCAAGGAGATCCAACCAGTTCATTCTAAAAAAGATCAATTCTGAGTGTTCTTTGGAAGGACTGATGCTGAGGCTGAAACTCCAATACTTTGGCCACCTCATGCGAAGATCTGAGTCATTGGAAAAGACTCTGATGCTGGGAGGGATTGGGGGCAGGAGGAGAAGGGGACGACAGAAGATGAGATGGCTGGATGGCATCACTGACTGGATGGATGTGAGTCTGAGTGAACTCTGGGAGTTTGTGATGGACAGGGAGGCCTGATGTGCTGTGATTCATGGGGTCGCCAAGTGTCAGACATGACTGAGCGACTGAACTGAACTGAACTGATGTAAAATATTGCTGTGAATATTCATGTACAAGTTTTGTGTGGACATGCGTTTTCAGTTCTTTGAGATATAACAGGTAGAATTGCTGTAAAGCTCTGTTTTAACATTTTGAAGAATTAGCAAACACTTTTTCCAAAGTGGCTTTGGAAGAGCCATTTTACTTTCCCACGAGTGATGTCTGAGAGTTCAAATTTCTGCACATATTTAATATTATCCCTTTTTAACCTAGTTGGTATGAAGTAGTGGCTTATTGTGGTTTTGATTTGCATTTCTATGTTGATTGATGATACTGTGAATCTTTTCATGTGCTGATTGGACCTTTGTATATCTTCATGAGAGGAATGTCTATTCAAATATTTTACTGATTTTTATATTGGCTTATTTATCATTTTATTATTGTGTTATAAGAATGCTTTACTCATTCTAGATATAAATCTCTCATCAGATATATAATTTGTAATGCTTTCTCTGATTCTGTGGGTTGTTTTTTCACATTCTTGATGATATCAGTTGAAGCACAAAGTTTTACATTTTGATGAAGTCTATTTTCTCTAATTTTTTTTTTTTACTTGTGCTTTTCTTTATGTTTCTATAGTTGGATTTTAACAATAACTTTTCTATGAATTAATTTAATGCAGTTAAATATGTTGTTAAAATGGTGAACTAACCACTATTATAATTGTGGGAGATATGTTAAATACAGTTCATTTCATTTTATTAAAGTAGTTCGGGACTGCTTCCCAAGATGAAGATGATAAAGTTCCTATGATAAACTAATCAGTTCATGTTTTTAAGCTCAGGTTATACCAGCAGTTTAACTATCACAATGATTTAGTCAAGTCTGGAAGAGAGTAGACCTTGGTGGAAATCATTGACTAAAACATTATTGTTGTTCAGTAGTTCAGCTGAGCTGACTCTTTGTGACTGTGGCCTGCAGCAGGCCAGGCTTCCCTGTCCTTCACTATCTCTTTGAGTGTGCAAGCTCATGTTCCTTGCGTCAATGATACTATCCAGCAATCTCACCTTCTATCACCCACTTTCCCTCCTGCCTTCAGTCTTTCCCACCATTAGGGTCTTTTCCAATGAGTCATCTCTTCATATCAGGTGGCCAAAGTATTGGAGCTTCAGCTTCAGCAACAGTCCTTCTAATGAATATTCAGGTGTGATTTCCTTTAGGATTGACTGATTTGATCTCCTCACTGCCCAGGGAACTCTCCTCCAGCACCACAGTATGAAACCATCCATTGTTTGGCACTCAGCTTTCTTTCTCATTCAACTCTCACATCCATACATAACTTCTAGAAAAAATCATAGCTTTGACTAGATAGATGGGCCTTTGTTGGCAAAGTGATGTCTCTTCTTTTTAATATGCTGTCTAGGTTGGTCATAGCTTTTCTTCCAAAGAGCAGGCTTTTTTTAATTTCATGGCTGCTGTCAACATCCACAGTGATTTTGGAGCCCAAGAAAATAAGGTCTCTCACTGTTTCCATTTTTCCCCATGTATTTGCCATGAAGGGATGGGAGCAGGTACTGTGATCTTAGTTTTTTGAATGTTGAGTATAAAGCCAGCTTTTTCACTCTCTTTTTTCACCTCCATCAAGAGGCTCTTCTGTTTCTCTTCACTTTCTGCCATTAGGGTTTCTGCATTTCTGCATATCTGAGGTTGTAGATATTTTTCCTGGAAATTTTGATTCAGGCTTGTGATTCATCTAGTCCAGCATTTTGCATAATGTACTCTGCATATAAGTTAAATAAACAGGGTGAAAATACATAGCCTTGATGTACTCCTTTTCCAATTTGGAACCAGTTCCATGTTCCATGTCCAGTTCTAACTGTTGCCTCATGTCCTGCATACAGCTTTCTCAGGCAGCGGGTAAGATGGTTTGGTATTCCTATCTCTTTAAGAATTTTCCACAGTTTGTTATGATCCACCAGTCAAAGGCTTTAGGATAGTCAATGAAAAAGAAGTAGATGTTTTTCTGGAATTACTTTGCTTTTTCAATGATCCAACAGATGTTGGCAATTTGATCTCTGGTTCCTCTGCCTTTTCTAAATCCAGTTTATATGTCTGGAAGTTTTCAGTTCACATACTGTTGAACTCTAGCTTGAAGGATTTTGAGCATTACTTTGCTAGTATTAACATGTGCACAATTGTATGATAGTTTGAACATTCTTTGAAATTGCCTTTCTTTGGGACTGAAATGAAAACTGACCTTTTCCAGTCCTGTGGCTACTGCTGTGTTTTCCAAATTTGCTGACCTATTGAGTGCAGCATTTTAATAGCATCATCTTTTAAGATTTGAAATAGCTCAGCTAGAATTCCATCACCTCCACTAGCTTCATTTATAGTGATTCTTCCTAAGGCCCACTTCACTTTACACTCCAGGATATCTGGCTCTAGGGGAGTGACCACAGCATCATGGTTATCTGAGTCATTAACAGCTTTTTTGTACAGTTTTTCTGTGTATTCTTACCACTTCCTCTTCATTTCTTCTGCTTCCATTAGGTCCATACCATTTCTGTCCTTTATTGAGCCCAAAATATTCCCTTGGTATCTCTAATTGTCTTGCAGAGATCTCTAGTCATTCCCGTTCTATTGTTTTCCTCCATTTCTTTGCATTGTTCACTGAAGGCTTTCTTATCTCTCCTTGATATTCTTTGGAACACTGCATTCATATGGGCATATTTTTCCTTTTTCTCTTTTGCCTTTCTCTTCTTTTCTCAGCTATTTGTAGGGCCTACTGAGATAACCATTTTGCCCTGTTACATTTGTTTTTCTTGGGAATGGTTTTGGTCATCGCCTCCTGCACAATGTTACAAACCTCCATCCACAGTTCTTTGGGCACTCTACCAGATCTAATACCTTGAATCTGTTTGTCATTTTTCACTGTATAATCATAAGGGATTTGATTTAGGACATAGCTGAATGACCTAGTGGTTTTCCCTACTTTCTTCAATTTAAGTCTGAATTTGGCAGTAAGAAGCCATGATCTGGTCTTTTGCTGACTGTATAGAGCTTCTCCATCTTCGGCTGCAAAGAATATAATCAATCTGATTTTGGTATTAACCATCTAGTGACGTTCATATGTAGAGTCACCTCTTGTTTTGTTGAAAGAGAGTGTTTGCTATGACCAATGTGTTCTCTTAGCAGAACTCTGTTAGCCTTCACCCTGCTTCATTTTGTACTCCAAGGCCAAATTTGCCTGTTACTCCAGGTATCTCTTGACTTCCTCCTTTTGCATGCCAGTCCCCTAGGATGAAAAGGACATCCTTTTTTTGGTATTAGTTCTAGAAGATCATGTAGGTCTTCATAGAACCACTCAACTTCATCTTCTTCAGCATTATTGATTGGGACATAGACTGGAATTACTGTGATGTTAAATGGTTTAACTTGTAAATGAACTGAGATCATTCTGTCATTTTTGAGACTGTACGCAAGTATTCCGTTTGGACTCTCTTGTTGACTATGAGGGCCACTCCATTTAATTTAAGGAATTCTTGCCCACAGTAATAGACATAATGGTCATCTGTATTGTTTGTTTATTCCCACTTGTAGTATAAAATATGCATTGTTTGAATATTCTTTCCCTTGCCCCCAGTTTCACAGGACAGTTATGCTCATGAATAAGAGGAAAAAAGATTGCTTCTAACTCCAATATTCTTGCCTGAAAAATCCCATGGACAAAGGAGCCTGGTGGGCTACAGTCCAAAGGCCCGAAGAGAGTATGACCTGACTAAGCCAATAAGCACACAACACACACAACAAAATCATTCTTAACAAAGCATTACCAACTTCATAAGTCACCTGTCCTCTCTCCTACCTCAGCAGGGGGAACTAATTAGAATCTGAAGAAATGAGAAAATGTGATTTAAATAAATATATTTATTTAGTGCTTCATATTTGAAAATTACAAATAAAACCTTACTTTTGTAATTCAAAATATAGAATATAAAACAATAAATATATTCTATGCCCTTAAGGTAAATTTAACAGAAATGGCAAGGACTGGAAGAAAAGATGAGTTAAAAGACTCATTTGTCCAAAAGAGATACTAGTTTAAAAATATTGAGAAATAGTATCCGGCAGAATAAATTACTAATGTTATAAAAGGTCAAGTCACAATGCTTCCATCCATCATTTGTTTAACGTTTAAGTGTCTTTAAAGACTAGACACTTTTAAGATAGCTTTGCACGAATGAGCATATGTGAAGTAAAACTTTATTTCATTTCATAATGTGTTCTGATGTAAACTCAATTCCATAATCCCTGGGTCATTATTACATAACTCTAAAAATTAAAAATACTTTAAATACATGTATTAATCTTAATTAAATCAGTGATTCAGCTTCATTTGTTCTACTGTGGATTCTTACCTTCACCAAACTGAAATTCACACAGATCAAAATCTTATGATTATTTGTAGTGTACAAAGGTATATATACATTTTATGAGTGTGAGCTGTAAATTTTAGTTTTGAAAGAGCATGAGAAAATTCAAGAAATGACCCTCAAAAGAAAAATGAGTGTTATTCTTTTATTTTTCTTATAATATTTATATTGGTCTTAATGCAAATCACTTGCAATTAAATAATTTAATTTTTGCTCCCTCCCAAAACTGCATTAAAATAGGGCAAAATAAATTAGACATAAACCCAGAATTAAAAAAAAAAAGAATAGACAACAACATAGGCAAGAGCTTAACAAAACTTTGGAAGCTGGCAGGCAAACCAGTGGCTGTCATCCGTCTTAGCAAACCAAAGCTAGAATCTCTACCTGCTGAGAAGATCAGAAGTGAGCAGATTTGCACTACTGAACCTTGGGATGGCCCAGAAACTGGAGCTGCTGGGTGCTTCAGAAGTGTGGGTGCAGGGCAGACCTAAAAGCAGGAGTAAAATCGGTGGTGCTTGTAAGAAATGGACCCCCAAGCCTTGATCCACCCCTTTCCACCACACAGACAGAGAATTACCCCATCCTCATGAAAGGCTGTTGTTGAACCACGCAGAGATGCCAGGATCTTTGGCCTCTGGAGGAGAAGAATTCAATCCAGGGCTAGAGACGAGGCTTGATCGCTCAGAGTTTTGTGTGATAAAATTTTATTAAAATATAAAGGAGATAGAGAAAGCTTCTGACATAAACATCAGAAAGTGAAAGTGAGTGAAGTTGCTTTGCGACTGACTCTTTGAGACCCTGTGGACTGTAGCCTACCAGGCTTCTCTGTCCATGGGATTCTCTAGGCAAGAATACTAGAAGTGGGTTACTCCGGGGGATCTTCCCAACCCAGGGATCGAACCCAGATCTCTCGCATTGGAGGCAGACGCTGTACCCTCTGAGCAACCAGGGACATCAGAAGAGGGTAGAAAAAGTACCCCTTTGCTAGTGTTAGCAATGGAGTTATATACTCTCCAATAAATCCAAAGAATGTCTGGAGGTTGTAAAGACCTCACCAGACCTACTCCCATAATTCACATTTTAAGATAACAGAATTAGCCAGAAGGTTAATCCAGAGACTGTCCTCAGGCAGGATACATTATTATATAATCCTAAAGAATGTAGAGGAAAAAAAAGTTTGCCCTTTCTTCCTCCTTGAGAATTCCAGACCCCTCTCTCTTTAGGAACCCCTAGATTTCTTATCAACTTGCCTAGGAAATGACTCTCATTCTCCCCTTTTCTTTTAGGAGAATTATGTTGCCAAGGAAAAGGGCATCATTTTCATTCCATAACTACTTCCTGCTGTTCTGGGAGCATAGTCCCTAAATTGTTGTGGCAACATCCTTAAGACAATGCCTTCCTGTCCAGTAGGTCTGGTGAGGTCTTTACAACCTCTAGACATTCTTTGGATTCATTGGAGAGTAAGTATATAACTCCATTGCTAACACTAGCAAGCGAGTACTCTTTCTGCCCCCTTCTGATGCCTATGCCAAAAGATTTCTCTATCTCCTTTATACTTTAATGAAATTTTATACACAAAGCTCTGAGTGATCAAGCCTCGTCTCTGGCCTCGGGTTGAATTCTTCTCCTCTGGAAGCCAAGAATCCTGGTGTCTTTGCGTGGTTCAGCAACTACCTTTCATCTTGGGGGCTCATCTGAGATTCTTCAGGACAAGGTGAGGATGCTTGGAGCTCTAGTTCTTTGTTCTCCAAGCAAATACGTTTTCTGCTGTACTTTACAAACTCTCTGGTGTGCTTGCGTGAATGAATGAAATGCCCCGTGTGAAACAAGTGAAGAGCCCTGCTCTGGGGTTCTGCGGTGACCTCATACAGCTTATGGCAGAAACCCATCAGGGGTTTATACCGATCTGCCAATGCCGAGAGGCACCCAACGTCTCCTTTAGGAACCGACCAGAAATGGGCAAAGCGTATGAACCAAACTCTCCTTTCTCAGTCAAACTTTTCAGTCTCTTTGGCCATTTTGTAGCTCCTTGGAAATTAGAAATACTAACCTAATCTATCGGATCATAGACTTCAAGGGACTTGTGATCTATGCTGTTCTTGGGTACTATAACTTAGGTCCCAAATTTGGATTGGTAGTCAGGAAGCGCCTAGCCTCGCTAGGAATCAAAAGTTTGGGAGCTAGATGGAGCTCTAGCTACAAGAGCATCTCCGAGGTTAAAGGGGTTTTTTCTTTTGGTAGCACTGGCTTTTAGTGGACCAGAGCAGACTCTTATACTGGTGTGGTGATGCTTGGAAGGAACATCTCAGTTTTATGTTCATATCGGTCTTATTGTGATCAGGAATATACTCAGGGTCGTGCACAGGCACTCAAGTGACGAATGGTGGCCCCAGTGGTCTTAGCCTGGGAGGCATTCCGGAAGGTTACCCTGATTGCACCCCGGGGGCATCAGAGGTAATGGTAAAGATCTGGACATCAGTTAAGGATGCCATCAGGTCTACCCCTGGTGCATCCCCACCTCATCTCGGTGGTAGAACCCGGGAGGGACGAGTACGGCACCTGCGTCGGTAAGGAACAGGCTAAGTCCAACCAGGGAAGGAAAGCTTTGGTGTATTCTGTCTACACCCCCATCTAGAGCAGGGAGAGGCGCCTCCAGTAGAAAGAATACATCGGTCGCTTTTTTCTCTCTTACAGATGGGAGCTAACAATTCCAGCCTCACTCCTTTGAACTGTATCCTGAAAAACTGGGATAGATTTGATCCCCAGAGCTTAAAGAAGACACACCTGGTCTTCCTATGTGATACTGAATGGCCACAGTATCCACTGGAGGATGGCGAACAGTGGCCGAATGGAGGGTCTCTTAAGTATAATACTGGTTTACAATTAGACCGGTTCTGTATAAAACAAGGGAAATGGGTAGAAATCGGACACGACTGAGCGACCTCACTTTCACTTTTCACTTTCATGCATTGGAGAAGGAAATGGCAACCCACTCCATTGTTCTTGCCTGGAGAATCCCGGGGACGGGGGAGCCTGGTGGGTTGCCATCTATGAGGTCACACAGAGTCGGACACGACTGAGGCGACTCAGCAGCAGCAGCATACGTGTTGCCCTTTTTCTCTCTGTGAAATATGCCAGACTTATGTCCTAAGGGTATAGATTTGGGTGTGACTCCTTCAGCTCCCTCCTGTCCTACTTTGCTAGGTGAGATGGAGGACAGCAGACAAAGAGATAAAGAAAAGCAGGTTTTGCCAGTCTATCCCTGGGATCATATGTGCTGAGCAGCCAGAGAGACTGAGGAACAGCCACACAAGCTGTTGCCTCTTTATGAAGCACCCACTGGGAGAAATAATCAGTCTATGAGAGTTAATAAGCCTTTTTCATATCAAGAAATACAAAGAATCAAGGAGGATCTGGGAGACTATTTAGAGAACCCAGAAAAATATATTAGAGCTTTTAAAGGTGTTACTCTGCTTTATGACCTTACTTGGAAGGATGTGATGTATATCTTGAAACAAACGCTGACTCCTGTCTCAAAGACTCAAGTTTTGGGGAAAACGGTTGCTTATGGAGATGAATGGCTTGGTAATGAATCAGTAGGGAAGAGGGAGGACGAGATAACCGCTCTCCGCACTGGGAATTAGGTGGTCCCAACTACAGGGCCAGACTGGGACTACAACACAGCTGAAAGAAGATGGGATCAGAGTCATTTTGTCAGATGTATTCTTGAAGGACTCAGGCAGGCATGTGCTAAGCCTTTAAACTATGGCAACTTGGCAAACATAGAACAGGAGGAGAAGGACGCTCCTGGTAAATTCCTAGATAGATTGAGAGAAGCCCTTCCCAGATTCACTGAGATTGATCCTAAAAGTGAAGAGGGAAAAGTGATCTTGATAGATTTCTCACTCAGTTGGCTCCAGATATCCATCTTAAGCTAGTAAAACAGGCGTATGGACCAAATCAGTCTTTAGATAATCTGTTACAACTGGCTCAAATGGCCTATTATGGTAGGAAATATGAGGAAAAGAAAGAAAGGCAGAAAAAGACAAAGGAACAGAGAGAAGCCCTCTCAATGGCTATGAGAACCCTTCTTAAACAGTCTGAGAAAAATGTCCAGAGGGACCCAGGTGAAGGATGCTTGCTATTACTGTGGAAAGGAGGGGCACCTCAAGCGGGATTGCCCTCAAGCATCTAAGCCGCCCCGCGCTCCATCTCTGATCTGCAAAGGACCACACTGGAAGAGAGACTGCCCCCAGAGGCGCAGGTTTCAGGGGTCGGACTCTCAAAGACAGTCAGGACTGAAGGTGCCCTGGGGATCCCCACACAAGCTCTCGTCCTAATTACAACTGAGGAACCCCGGCTATCAATAACTGTGGGGGGGCCAATCCATTGATTTCCTTTTAGATACTGGGGCAACTTACTCTGCACTTACTGAAGACCCTGGCCCACTTTTTTCCCAATCCACTTCAGTAATGGGACTGTCTGGACGAACCAAAAGATGAGCCTGATAATCTATGTGAGCCTACTTCTGCTGACTCCAAAAATCTTGAGTCTGCCGTTAGGCCTTCCTGTCCTGGGCTCACTCCTACGCTGCATTTCATAATCTGCTAACTGATGGGTCTACGGAGTGCTCCCCTCTTCATCAGTGGAAGGCTTCCTGTGGTGGACATCTCCACTTCAAGGAAAAGACTTTCTCCAATTGTGCAAATACCTTCAACAACAATTGCATGTAATGCTTCTTCTTAAACTGATGACATCTAACAACCTTAAGATGGACTAATGTAACTATGGAAATAATATGACTTTTCATTTTGATTTTAACTTGTTTTAATGACTGTTTTGCCTTGCATCTGTAACTGTGTAATTGGATTTGGTTCTAGTCACATGAAGGTTTTTAAGTTCAAATTGTTGTCCAAGCTCCTACGAGTGCCACAGCCTCCTCCAACTATTACTTGGGGTCCCTGATCAGAGACCCTCAGTATGAAGATTAGAAAAATATGTTGCTTCAACAATTTAGGGACCACATCCCTAAACAGCAAGAAGTAGTTATGGAATGAAAATGATGCCCCTTTCCCTTGGCAACACAACTCTCCTAAAAGAAAAGGGAGGAGTGATAGTCATTTCCTAGGCAGGTTGAAAATAAGTCTCAGGGTCCCCAAGAAGAGCGGGGTAAGGAATTCTCAAGGAGGAAGAAAAGACAAACATTTTTCCCTTCTACATTCCTTAGGATTATGTACAGTAGTGTATCCTGCCTGAGGACAGTATGTGGATTAAACCTTCTGGCTAACTTTGTTATCTTAAAATGAACATAATGATCTCTGTTCCTTCCCAAGGCAAACCATTTGATATCAAGCCTATGCTCCAACCAGTATGCTAAAGAATCTGAAGTTGAACGGGTCTATGAAGACCTACAAGACCTTTTAGAATTAACATCCAAAAAAGAAGTCCTTTTCATTATAGGGGACTGGAATGCAAAAGTAGGAAGTCAAGAAACACCTGGAGTAACAGGCAAATTTGGCCTTGGAGTACAGAATGAAGCAGGGAAAAGGCTAATAGAGTTTTGCCAAGAAAATGCATTGGTCATAGCAAACACCCTCTTCCAACAACACAAGCAAAGACTCTACACATGGACATCACCAGATGGTCAACACTGAAATCAGATTGATTATATTGTTTGCAGCCAAAGATGGAGAAACACTATACATTCAGCAAAAAGAAGACCAAGAGCTGACTGTGGCTCAGATCATGAACTCCCTATTGCCAAATTCAGACTTAATTGAAGAAAGTAGGGAAAACCACTAGACCATTCAGATATGACCTAAATCAAGTCCCTTATGATTATACAGTGGAAGTGAGAAATAGATTTAAGGGACTAGTTCTGAACGACAGAGGGCCTGATGAACTATGGACAGAGGTTTCTGACATTGTACAGGAGACAGGGATCAAGACCATCCCCATGGAAAAGAAATGCAAAAAAGCAAAATGGCTGTCTGGG
>SJYC01025613.1:0-18139 GCA_006408675.1 Madoqua kirkii | reverse complement strand
GACCAGGGTTCGATCTCTAGGTCAAGAAGATCCTCTGGAGAAGGGAATAGCAATCCACTCCAGTATTCTTGCCTGGAGAATTCCATGGACAGAGAAGCCTCACCGGCTACAGTTTGTGGGATCACTAAGAGTCAGACATGACTGAACGACTAACACACACATTATACAACCATCATTACAAAATCTCCAAAACTTTTTCAACATCTGAAACAGACCTTCTCATTACTCCCTTTTCTCAGGCTCTGTTCATCTCTAATCTACTTTCTGTCTCTATAATTATAATCTACCTATTCTAAATATTTTATGTACATATAATCATACAATATTGCAATATTTGTCCTGTGTGTTTGGCTAATTTCAGTCATCTTAATATTGTCTAGATATATCTATGCTGCAGCAAGGGTGAGAACGTCATCCTTTTTCTTAATGGCTGGATTATATTCCATTGTAGGCATATACCTAATTTTGTTCATCCATTTATCTGTTGGTGGACCCTTGGGCTGTTTCTATTTTTTGCCTTTTGAGGCCAATGGTGCAATGAACATTGTTGCACAAGCATCTTTTTGAGTCTGTTTTATATTTGGGGGAGGGGGAGAGGGAAGCTAGTAGGGAAATTGCTAGATCATATAATCATTCTATGTTTAGCTTTTTGACGATCTGCCAAACTGTTTTCCGTAAAGGCTAAATCATTTTATATTTTAAGCAACAATGTATGAGAGTTCCAATGTCTCCATATCACAACTAACAATGGTTGTTTTCTGTTTTGTTTCATTTTTATAATAACCATTCTGTGTGTGTGTGTGTGTGTGTGTGTGTGTGTGTATGTGTGTGTTACTCACTCAGTTGCATTCAATTATTGGTGACCCCATGGAGTGCAGCCTGCTAGCTCCTCTGACCATGGGATTTCCCAGGTAAGAATATTGGAATGGGTTGCTATTCCCTTCTCCAGGGGACCTTCCCAACCCATGGGTCGAACCCAGGTCCCCTGCATTGCAGGCAGATTCTTTACCATCTGAGCCACCAAGCAATCTCAATAACCATTCTACTGGGTGTGAAATAGTTTTGATTAGCATTTCTCTGTTGACTGATGATGTTGAACATCTTTTCATATGCTTATTGGCCATTTGTGGATCTTGGGAGAAATGTCTAAGTCTTTGCCTCTTTTATTGTGCTGTCTGTTCTTTTGTCAGAGACAGACTTTTAGACAAGTGTGAGAACAAAAAAAAAAACCTTATGTCTTCAAGTGGACCTCAAAGAATCTACATATTTCTCTGGAAAAGGAAGGATGTGTAAGACATGCTCACACCCCGGGCTGAAGGCCTTATGCCGCCTCTTTATTCCTCCCTGGTGTGTGTGTGTGTGTGTGTGTGTGTGTGTGATAGGCATAGCCATGACCTTTGTCTAGAGCAGTACTTCTCAAATTTTATTTCATATCCACATCACCTGGGTATGGTGCTAAAGTGCAGATTCTGGTTCAGTAGAGTTTTAAACAAGCTCGAGGTGATGCTAATGCTGTACATTCATTGCTTACAATTTGATTAGCAAGGCCTTAGAGAACAGTTTTGGAGAAGGCAATGGCACCCCAGTCCAGTACTCTTGCCTGGAAAATCTCATGGGCAGAGGAACCTGGTAGGCTGCAGTCCATAGGGTCGAGAAGAATCAGACACGACTGAAGCGACTTAGCAACAGCAGCAGCAGAGAACAATTTACATATTTGAAAAGTTCTGTGAAGATTTTCAAATAGCTTCAGGGCCAAACATGGCTTTAGGAAGTAGGTTCCACACTTGAAAAATACAGCACACTATTAGGATATCACTAAATATATCTATGGAATGTTTAGTACAGGAGTCCCAAAGTAAAGTGCTTAATGATGTCAGTCTAGGGTAGGATGGAGATTACCTAGCTGGAGAACCTCTGCCTGTTCATAGAAGTACTGCCCTTAATATCAATAACTTCAGATATGCAAATGACACCACACTTATGGCAGAAAGCAAGTTTAGTTCAGTGGCTCAGTCCTGTTCGACTCTGCGATGCCATGAATCGCAGCACGCTAGGCCTCCCTGTCCATCACCAACTCTCAGAGTTCACTCAGACTCATGTCCATCGAGTCAGTGATGCCATCCAGCCATCTAATCCTCAGTCATCCCCTTCTCCTCCTGCCCCCAGTCCCTCCCAGCATCAGAGTCTTTTCCAGTGAGTGAACTCTTCTCATGAGGTGGCCAGAGTACTGGAGTTTCAGCTTTAGCATCATTCCTTCCAAAGAAATCCCAGGGTTGATCTCCTTCAGAATGGACTGGTTGGATCTCCTTGCAGTGCAAGGGACTCTCAAGAGTCTTCTCCAACACCACAGTTCAAAAGCATCAATTCTTCGGCGCTCAGCCTTCTTCACAGTCCACCTCTCACATCCACACATGACCACAGGGAAAAACCAAAGCCTTGACTAGACAGACCCTATTCGGCAAAGTAATCTCTCTGCTTTTGAATATGCTATCTAGGTTGGTCATAACTTTTCTTCCAAAGGGTAAGCGTCTTTTAATTTCATGGCTGCAGTCACCATGTGCAGTGATTTTGGAGCCCCCCAAAATAAAGTCTGACACTGTTTCCACTGTTTCCCCATCTATTGCCCATGCAGTGATGGGACCGGATGCCATGATCTTCGTTTTCTGAATGTTGAGCTTTAAGCCAACTTTTTCACCTTCCTCTTTCACTTTCCTCTTTCACTTTCATCGAGAGACTTTTTAGTTCCTCTTCGCTTTCTGCCATAAGGGTGGTGTCATCTGCATATCTGAGGTTATTGATATTTCTCCCGGCAATCTTGATTCCAGCTTGTGTTTCTTCCAGTCCAGCATTTTTCATGATGTACTCTGCCTAGAAGTTAAATATGCAGGATGACAATATACAGCCTTGACGTACGCCTTTTCCTATTTGGAACCAATCTGTTGTTCCATGTCCAGTTCTACCTGTTGCTTCCTGACCTGCATACAGGTTTCTCAAGAGGCAGGTCAGGTGGTCTGGTGTTCCCATCTCTTTCAGAATCTTCCACAGTGTATTGTGATCCACACAGTCAAAGGCTTTGGCATAGTCAATAAAGCAGAAATAGATTTTTTTTGGAACTCTCTTGCTTTTTCCATGATCCAGTTGATGCTGGTAATTTAATCTCTGGTTCCTCTGCCTTTTCTAAAACCAGCTTGAACATCAGGAAGTTCATGGTTCATGTATTGCTGAAGCCTGGCTTGGAGAATTTTGAGCACTACTTTACTAGCATGTGAGATGAGTGCAATTGTGCAGTAGTTTGAGCATTCTTTGGCATTGCCTTTCTTAGGGATTGGAATGAAAACTGACCTTTTTCAGTCCTGTGGCCACTGCTGAGTTTTCCAAATTTGCTGGCATATTGAGTACAGCACTTTCACAGCATCATCTTTCAGGATTTGAAACAGCTCCACTGTAATTCCATCACCTTGCCTAGCTTTGTTCATATTGATGCTTTCTAAGGCCTACTTACTTCACGTTCCAGGATGTGTGGCTCTAGATGAGTGATCACACCATCATGATTAGCTGGGTCATGAAGATTTTTTTGGACAGTTCTTCTGTGTATTCTTGCCACCTCTTCTTAATATCTTCTGCTTCTGTTAGGTCCATACCATTTCTGTCCTTTATGGAGCCCATCTTTGCATGAAATGTTCCCTTGGTATCTCTAATTTTCTTGAAGAGATCTCTAGTCTTTCCCATTCTGTTGTTTTCTTCTATTTCTTTGCATTGATCACTGAGGAAGGCTCTCTTATCTCTTCTTGCTATTCTTTGGAACTCTGCATTCAGATGCTTATATCTTTCCTTTTCTCCTTTGCTTTTTGCCTCTCTTCTCTTCACAGCTATTTTTAAGGCCCCCTCAGACAGCCATTTTGCTTTTTTGCATTTCTTTTTCATGGGGATGGTCTTGATCCCTGTCTCCTGTACAATGTCAGGAACCTCATTCTATAGTTCATCAGGCACTCTATCTATCAGATCAAGGCCCTTACATCTATTTCTCACTTCCACTGTATAATCATAAGGGATTTGATTTAGGTCATACCTGAATGATCTAGTGGTTTTCCCTACTTTCTCAATGTGAGTCTGAATTTGGTAATAAGGAGTTCATGATCTGAGCCACAGTCAGCTCCTGATCTTGTCTTTTGTTGACTATATAGAGCTTCTCCATCTTTGGCTGCAAAGAATGTAATCAATCTGATTTCGGTGTTGACCATCTGGTGAGGAACTAAAGAGCCTCTTGACAAAGGTGAAAGAGGAGAGCGAAAAAGCTGGCCTATCAACATTCAAATAAGGCAGGTCATAGCATCCAGTTCCACCATCTCATGGCAAAAGATGGGGAAACAATGGAAACAGTGACAGATTTTATTTTCTTGGGCTCCAAAATCACTGCTGACAGTGACTGCACCCACGGAATTAAAAGACACTTGCTCCTTGGAAGAAAAGCTATGACAAACATAGGCAACATATTAAAAAGCAGAGACATTACTTTACCAACAAAGGTCCAACTAGTCAAAGCTGTGTTTTTTCCAGTAGTCATGTATGAATGTGTGAGTTGGACCATAAAAAAGGCTGATGCTTTTGAACTGCAGTGCTGCAGAATACTCTTTCTCCAAAGAGTCCCTTTGACTGCAAGGAGAACCAATCAGTCAATTCTAAAGGAAGTCACCCCTGAACATTCACTGGAAGGATTGATGCTGAACTGAAGCTCCAATGTTTTGGTCACCTGATGCAAAGAACTGACTCACTAGGAAAGACCCTGATGCTGTGAAAGATTAAAGACAGGAGAAGAAAGGGACGACAGAGGACAAAATGGTTGGATGGCATCACTGAATTGATGGACATGAGCTGAGGAAGCTCTAGGAGATGCTGAAGGACAGGGAAGCATGGTGACCTGCAGTCCAGTGAATTCACAAAGAGCTGGACATGACTGAGCAACTTAACAACAGCTGCTCTTGAACTATAGCTGATGGTTCTGTCAAGTCAGCTTATTTCCCTTTCTCTGTTCTTTTCTTGTCACAGCAAATATTAGGAGTGACAGACCACAGAGTGTGAGATGACAGGCAAGTTACAGCTCAGTTAGGCTCAAGCAGACAGATATTTTATTAAACAGGTGCTCCAAAAACACAGGAGCAAGCTGATCCCAAAGGAAGTCCTTCTCATTTTTTCCTATTGAGCTTGTTTGGCTTCTTGCTTTCATAGTCCCAGTCTCCTTTGGTATGGTGTGTGCAAAGTAGAGCTTGTACACATCACCAGTCAGTGAAAGGGAATGCAGTGGGGATACACTCAAGGCCAACTGACAATTGTAAGTTAGACAACAGCAGACTGTGTTATTTATGTCTTCCCATAATTCAGTTCAGTTCAGTTCAATCATTCAGTCATGTCTGACTCTTTGCGATACCATGAACCACAGCACACCAGGCCTCCCTGTCCATCACCAACTCCTGGAGCTTACTCAAACTCATGTCCATTGAGTCAATGATGCCATCCAACCATCTCATCCTCTGTTGCCCCCTTCTCCTCCTGCCTTCAATCTTTCCCAGCATTAGGGTCTTTTTAAATGAGTCAGCTCTTCACATCAGGTGGCCCAAGTATTGGAGTTTCAACTTCAACATCCGTCCTTCCAATGAATATTCAGGATTGATCTCCTTTAGAATGGACTGGTTGGATCTCCTTGCAGTCCAAGGGACTCTCAAGAGTCTTCTCCAACACCACAGTTCAAAAGCATCAATGCTTTGTCACTCAGCTTTCTTTATAGTCTAATTCCCATAATTCAGTCTGTTATAATTAGATATAGAATATTTATGAGCCCTTAGATATATAGTATTTATGAGCCCTTACCGGAGTCTTAACTACCTGTTTACTTGGAGAATCCCCTGTGTTTATTTTATATCCACTATGTGTCTAGGGCACATGCACAGGAGTTGAAAGTCTCTATGGTTACTTTGAAGCATATCTGTGAGCTCTCCTGGATGTGTCTAGCATGCGTTTTAGAGATCAGCTTGCATCCCTTTCAGCCAGGCCTCCTCTTGTCACTCATGTCTAACTTCCCACATAACAGTTCCCAGGAGGAAATGCTGGCCTAGGATGCCCGTGTTTTCCATTTTATAAAGGGAAGAGGGATACAGAGAATATTTTGTGAAATCCTCTGATTTCTAAATGTTTTCAATTCATTTTTTTTTCTCCAGCAGTTTTCAAGCTAAACAAAACAAGTCTGTTAGCCATATGCAGCCTTCAGGGTGCTGGCTTATTCTTTCCGGCCCAATGTTTTGCTGGACCCTCAAGAGATACAGAAAAATAGGACCTGATTTTGAGGCAGGAGGTAGATAGGTCTGCCAAGGTAAAGTGACTGGAGATTCATTCCCTGTGTACCGAAACTCCAAAATATTAATAGCAGGACAAATGAGAGAGGAGGCTGGGCTCTGGCCAGATAGAAGATAAGAGACCCCATATTTCTCATTCTTGAAGTCAGAAGACCTCCCCGACTACACAGCATAGAAAGGCTCCTTGGAGGTCAAAAGGGGAGTGACGCTAACTATCTATAGGCCTCTTAAGTAGAATCCATCTTGGCTAAGAAATGCGTGTGTACACATGGGAGGATCCTGAGATATACCAGATATGGACTTTGAACCAGGCAAATAAAAATAATTGGCCAAAGGAAACCCAGAGGAAATGTCCCATAAAAGTAATTCAAACTGCCAGGAGAGTAGGACTCTCAGAATCTGCCCATGTGTCTCTCTACATGTAGTATCCTCCTTTTCCTTCTAATAAATAGTTACTATTACTTTCCTTCTTTATGAGAATTCTATTTTTTGCGAAGCTTAAGGGCTAGGGCCTGTCACTGACCATTGATTATTCTAGTGGTTAGGATCTGATGCTCTCACCACTGTGACCCAACCTCAGACTCTGGCCTAACTGAAACCTCCTTCAAGCTGCTGTAGATCGAGGCCACTAGCAATCAGTTTTAGCTCTTAAGGTGATTGTAACCTTGCTGGGAACTAAGATACATACACATGAAGCCAGGGAGCAACACAAAGACAGGCATCTGCAAGTGTGAAAAACGAGATCCCGGACTCAATGAACGTGAGTCTGAGTGAACTCCAGGAGACGGTGATGGACAGGGAGGCCTGGCATGCTGCAATTCATGGGGTCGCGAGAGTCGGACACGACTGAGCGACTGAACTGAACTGAACACATATATATATGTCATATTGATGTCACTTTTGGGATTTCTTCCTTTATCAAGCAGTTGGTTTTTTTCTAGCTTTATTGAGTTATAATTGACACATAACATTGTGTGAGTTAAAGTGTACAATATGGTTTGATACACATATATATTGTGAAATGATTATCACAAATAGGTTAGTTAACAGCTCCAGTTCAGTTCAGTTCAGTTCAGTTGCTCAGTCGTCTCTGACTCTTTGTGACCTCATGGACTGCAGCACACCAGGCTTACCTGTCTATCACCAACTCCTGGAGTTTGCTCAAACTCATGTCCACTGAGTCAGTGATGCCATCCAACCATCTCATCCTCTGTCATCCCCTTCTCCTGCCTTCAGTCTTTCCCAGCATCAGGGTCTTTCCCAATGAGTCAGTTCTTCACATCAGGCAGCCAAAGTATTGGAGTTTCAGCTTCAGCATCCATCCTTCCAATGAAGTTAACAGCTCCATCACCTCACACACTACCATTTTTAGAAAATGAGAACTAAGAGATTTACTCTTAGTTTACGCAAAGATTTACTCGTTGTGACTCTCTTAGGTCACAAAGAGTCGGATACGACTGAAGTACTAACACACACACTCTTACATCTCTCCATTTAGCCCACTCAGCAGCAGTTGTTTTATTATATGATCTGACTGTACTGAAACCTTAATGTGGCACATGAATAAATGCAGTTAACTAGTCTTACTGGAAAACGCTAGGCAATTAAAGGGTCAATCTGAAACAGACACAAGATCTGGAAAACACTTATTTTTGACTTAATAGTTGCCAGAATTAATCAAATCATAAATGTGCATAATTTGTTATTTTTAAAGTGCTTATCTTAGGAGTTCTTTACTATTAATTTTATTCTAAGTGAATCATTGTGAAATACTTATGAGGAAAATTATTTTTAAGCCATGTGTTTATTTTTAAATATAATTTATTATTTTGCAGGCAATAAAAATGTGCTGTGTTGGTTACAACATACCATGATTGGTGGGAATGCATGCTCTAAATAGGAATGCATTTTTTACTGAACTAAAAAAAAAACCAAAACAGACTAAAACTGCCTTTAGATACATACATATATATGTATATGTATTGACAATAGGTGTGTGTTAGTCACTCAGTCATGTCCAGCCCTTTGTGACCCCATGGACTGTAGCCCACCAACATCCTCTGTTCATGGAATTTTCCTGGGAAGAATGCTGGAGTGAGTTGCCTTTCCCTTCTCCAGAGGATCTTCCTGACCCAGGGATTGAACTCAGGTCTCCTGAATTGCAGGCAAATTCTTTACCATTTGAGCCCCAAGGAAGAGCATATATATAACATATATATATAAAGCATATATGTACATAAAGTTTATATATATGTTGTATATATATATATATATATATATATATATATATAAAGTTTATGTTGTTGTTTTCTGGGAATCATGTGTCAGAGATTGCAAAATGATAGTTATTTCTCCATTCTACATTTATAGGCTTTTAGTAAGAATCTCTTTCCTTCCTGTTTCTTGAGGTGGTTTAGGACTCCCTCCCTTGGCTTTTTTGAATGAAACATAATAGTATTTTGAGTTTATCTTGTTTTGACATTTATGAGACTAGAAGAGAAGATGTTGATTAATTAAAAGAAGATCCCCTTCACCAAGCTAAGTGTCACAAGGGCAGAGAATATGTATTTTTTCTCTTTCTTTTATTTTTTTCATCACAGTAACCTCAGATCCTACGTATAGTCTAACCTCAGCTGAGTTCAGCTGCTAGGAAGAGAGAAAAAATAACCGTAATTGATGCCATACAATTACAATACAGATTTGTTTTTCTTTTTTCTAAAAGAAGTTCAGAGCTAGGCAAATCAGATGACTCTCATGATTATTAGGGACCCAGTGTCCTGAATATTCATTGGAAGGACTGATGCTGAAGCTGAAGCTCCAATACTTTGGCCACCTGGTGTGAAGAACTGACTCATTTGAAAAGCCCCTGATGCTAAGAAAAACTGAAGGAGGCAGGAGAAGGGGGCGACAGAGGGTGAGACGGTTGGATGGCATTACCGACTCAATGTATATGAACTTGAGTAAACTCCAGGAGTTGGTGATGGACAGGGAGGCCTGGTGTGCTGCAGTCCTCGGGGTTGTGAAGAGTTGGACACGACTGAGCGGCTGAACTGAACTGAACTGAGGGTCCGTTTATTTCCTTTGTTCCACCATCCTATTCCAAGACCACTGTCCTTGAGGTACTTTATGGTCTAAGATGATTGGACCTCCAGTAGAGGGCAAGAGAAAGGAGGAAAGGGCTAAAGCTCCTTACCTACTGTCTACCTTTTGAGAAGCCTTTCTGAAACTCCCATGCAACAGCTTCCACTTTTCTCTTACTGGCTACAACTTTGTCACATGGCCACCCCCTAATAGCAATGGAGTCTGGAAAATGTGGTCTTTTTTACTGGGCACGTTGCCATGCTGAAAGTGAAAGTGAAAATCACTCAGTCATATCGGACTCTTTGTAGCCTGCCAGGTTCCTCTGTCCATGGAGTTCTCCAGGAAAGAATACTGAAGTGGGTTGCCATATAAGTATTAATAAAAGCAGTGTTCTTATACTAATAAGGAAAGAGGAAGTGGTAAAATGAGATTAATAAGGACAATCTAATCAGTTTTCATTAAGTGAAATTTATTCAATTTATAAGATTGTTCTTCGAGACTCCTTCCCATCCTTTTTTTTTTTTTAAGTCAAAAATGTTTCTTAAACATTGAAATAATTAGTCCTCTAACATTACTGACATTTTACTGGCCCACATCTAGGGAGCTCCTGGACTATAGACGTGAGCTGTGAGATTTCTCCCAACTCCAGGATAATCCGATGGTTCTGTGTCTTCAGTGCTCCCTATATGCTACGTGCCTTCTGCTTAGGAGGTGCTCATGAGGTATCCACTGATTTATCAAGTAGTTTATCTAAAGTGCTAATGCCCAGTGACACAAAGAAGAGCTGCCACCTCCAGGTCCTTGATCATGGCTTGCTTTGCAATAAGGAAGAGAAATTCATGGAAGTCAGAATAAGTGAAGGAGTGATTGTTCCAAGGATACAGGGGAATCTCATGGACAACTAAAACAGAAAAATAAGCATGCTCAGTTTGCAACTGGGCTTAAACATGGAAAGTTGGAAATGGAAACTACCCTCTATCTCTCATGGAATAACATGATCTTTCAAACTTCTCTGATTTTTTCTGCCAACCAACTTTGTTTGCTACTTAAATTTTTTCTTCCCTCAGTAACTACGTTTGGCATGAGGTTTGGCTTCTGTGATGCAGGGGTGGTATAATCAATCTCAGTGCTGCAATTGAAAATTCCCCAACAAAAGTTTAACTGGTTCAGCAAACATCAGGTTACTATTTCTGGTTCAAGCAGTTGTGGCAAGGAGTTGGGCAATTAAGTACAAATACGTCTTTCTAAGGTTCAGTCTTTTCAAAGGACCTATGGTATGAGCATGTTGAGGGAAGTGGCAGTACCAGGCAACATTTATAATACATTTCCCTCTTCCTGTTAATTTCCACCCCTGGCAGCCCTCTGTTTCCTGACCTCAGATCCTTTTCCTCCTATCAGGGTGGCAGATCAAAGACCTTCACTATTACTTGGACTATTTCATTAAAAAGAATTATTTATTTGGCTGTGCCAGGTCTTTGTTGCCACACACAGAATCTTCATTGCATCATGCAGTATCTTTTATTTTGATATATCAACTCTCTCTAGTCGTGGCCTGTGGGCTCAGAAATTGTGGCTCACGAACTTCAGAGCACTGTGGTGCAGCTTCACAGTGCCGTGGCACGTGGCTTAGTTGCTCCACGGGGTGTGGGATCTTAGTTCCCTGACCAGGGATGGGACCCATGTTCCATGCATTGCAAGGCAGATTCTTAACCACTGGACCACGAGGGAAGTCCCTACTTGGAGCATTTCTCGATGCATTTCATGCGCAACATTATCACTACTGTTTTCATTCCCATACTGTCAGCATTCATTTCCTCACTCAGAATGTTTTATAAGGAAAGCAGTGCAGTGATGAACATGCATAGCCTTCGGGGTCACATCACCCCCCCCCCAACTGCACACTAAAACCTTGAGAAGTGGTTTGGTACCCAGGATGAGGCATAAGCAAGAGAATGGCAAGTAATTAGAAGCACCAGAGTCAGTCTACTTGTATTTGAAGATACAATATCTATTAGTAGAGATTGCTCTGTGCATCAGCTTCTTTATCTGTAAAACTGCAATATTATCTATAACATAGGGTCACTGTAAGAAGTAAAAGATATCAGCCTAGGGCCTGGGACTTAAACACTTATTAAATAGTCATAGATGAGATACCAGAAGCAAATATCAGAGTCAAGGACAAGATAGTGTTAAGTGTTGTGAGAACTAGAAACTACGTGGTGTCTGGACTAATTCTGGAAATATGAGTCTTACTACAATGGCTACAAATGCCAGCAAATTTGGAAAACTCAGCAGTGGCCACAGGACTGGAAAAGGTCAGTTTTCATTCCAATCCCTAAGAAAGGCAATGCCAGAGAATGTTCAAACAACTGCACAATTGCACTCATTTCACATGCTAGCAAAGGAATGCTCAAAATTCTCCAAAACAGGCTTCAGCAATACATGAACTACCAGATGTTCAAGTTAGTTTTAGAAAAGGCAGAGGAACCTGAGATCAAATTGCCAACATGGAAAAAGCAAGACAGTTCCAGAAAAACATCTATTTCTGCCTTATTGATTATGCCAAAGCCTTTGACTGTGTGGATCACAATACACTGTGGAAAATTCTGAAAGAGATGGATGGGAATACCAGACCACCTGACCTGCCTCATGAGAAACCTGTATGCAGGTCAGGAAGCAACAGTTAGAGCTGGACATGGAACAACAGACTGGTTCCAAATAAGAAAAGGAGTACGTCAAGGCTGTATATTGTCACCCTGCTTATTTAACTTCTATGCAGAGTACATCATGAGAAACACTGGGCTGGAAGAAGCACAAGCTGGAATCAAGATTGCTGGAAGAAATGTCATTAACCTCAGATATGCAAATAACACCACCCTTATGGCAGAAAGTGAAGAGGAACTAAAAAGCCTCTTGATGAAAATGAAAGAGGAGAGTAAAAAAGTTGGCTGAAAGCTCAACATTCAGAAAACGAAGATCATGTCATCTGGTCCCATCACTTCATGGCTAATAGATGGAGAAACAGTGGAAACAGAGGCAGACTTTAGTGTTTTGGGCTCCAAAATCACTGCAGATGGTGACTGCAGCCATGAAATAAAAAGACGCTTACTCTCTAGAAGAGAAGTTATGACCAACCTAGACATCATATTAAAAAGTAGAGACATTGCTTTGCCAACAAAGGTCTGTCTTGTCAAGGCTATGGTTTTTGAAGTGGCCAGTTACAGATGTGAGTTGGACTATAAAGAAAGCTGAGCACAGAAGAATTGATGCTTTTGAACTGTGGTGTTGGAGAAGACCCTTGAGAGTCCCTTGGACTGCAAGGAGATCCAACCAGTCCATCCTAAAGGAAATCAGTCCTGAATGTTCATTGGAAAGACTGATGTTGAAGCTGAAACTCCAATACTTTGGCCACCTGATGCGAAGTGCTGACTCATTTGAAAAGATTCTGATGCTGAGAAAGATTGAAGGCAGGAAGAGAAGGGGATGACAGAGGATGAGATGGTTGGATGGCATCACTGACTCAATGAACATGAGTTTGAGTAGACTCTGGGAGTTGGTGATGGACAGGGAGGCCTGCAGTCCATGCTGCAGTCCATGAGGTCGCAAAGAGTCAGACACGACTGAGGGACTGAACTGAACTGAACTGAACAATAGCTAGAATCCAAAACAGTTTTTATTTGTTTACTGAATGCTTCCTTTGTGGCTAAGCTGGTAAAGAATCCGCCTGCAATTCGGGAGACCTGGTTCAGTCCTTGGGTTGGGAAGGTCCCCTGGAGAAGGGAATGGCTAACCACTCCAGTATAGTCCATGGAGTCACAAAGGGTCAGATCGTCTGAGTGACTTTCACTTAAACTTTACTGAATGCTGAAGGAGGATCTGATAATGTTGGTTGCAGCACTCAGTTGCGATGTTTACTCCTACTAGAATGTAAAGATTCTAAAGGGTGGATTCCATTAGAAAGGATTCTTAGGATGAAACAGTTTTCACCTATGCATGCCATTTTCCATTTTTGCTCTGTTACCTAAATGTGATTTGACTCTACACTGTAATCAAAATTGTTTCTAGAAGCACACATACTTAATTTTATATTGAGTTAAAAATAGGATTCATATCTAGATATTTTTCTCAGGAAGCTCTTCTGGCACTTTACAGTGCACTCATCTCCTTAGTGCTTAAAGTATTAGGATAGTTCCATACATACTGTTGCCAGATAAAATGAATGTCTATAGTGAAAGTGAAAGTGCAAGTCACTCAGTTTGGTCTGACTCAGAATTTATATGATACAGTTACCCATTTAAGTCTGCTGCTGCTGCTAAGTCGCTTCAGTCATGTCCGGCTCTGTGCGACCCAATACACAGCAGCCCACCAGGCTCCCCCATCCCTGAGATTCTCCAGGCAAGAACTCTGGAGTGGGCTGCCATTTCCTTCTCCAAAGCATGAAAGTGAAAAGTGAAAGTGAAGTCGCTCAGTCGTGTTCGACTCTTTGCCATCCCATGGACTGCAGCCCACCAGGCTCCTCTGTCCACGGGATTTTCCAGGCAAGAGTCCTGGAGTGGGGTGCCATTGCCTTCTCATTTAAGTCTGCTGCTGCTGCTGCTGTTGCTAACTCACTTCAGTCATGTCTGACTCTGTGCGACCCCATAGATGGCAGCCCACCAGGTGTTATGAGTCATACAACTCTTTATTAACTACTGAATTTAAAAGACATAAAACTATAATGGGTACTCCCAGGTGGTGCTAGTGGTGCTAGAACCCACCTGCCAATATAGGAGAGATAAGAGATGCTAGTAAAGTGATGCTTAAAATTCTCCAAGCCAGGCTTCAGCAATATGCGAACCGTGAACTTCCAGATGTTCAAGCTGGTTTTAGAAAAGGCAGAGGAACCAGAGGTCAAATTGCCAACATCTGCTGGGTCATCAAAAAAGCAAGAGAGTTCCAGAAAGACATATATTTTTGCTTTATTGACTATGCTAAAGCCTTTGACTGTGTGGATCACAATAAACTGTGGAAGATTCTGAAAGAGATGGAAATACCAGACCACCTGACCTGCTTCTTGAGAAACCTGTATGCAGGTCAGGAAGCAACAGGTAGAACTGGACATGGAACAACAGACTGGTTCCAAACAGGACAAGGAGTACGTCAAGGCTGTATATTGTCACCCTGCTTATTTAACTTCTATGCAGAGTACATCATGAGAAACACTGGGCTGGAAGAAACACAAGCTGAAATCAAGATTGCCGGGAGAAATAGCAATAACCTTAGGTATGCAAATAACACCACCCTTTTGGCAGAAAGTCAGAGGAACTAAAGAGCCTCTTGATGAAAGTGAAAGAGGAGAGTGAAAAAGTTGGCTTAAAGTTCAACATTCAGAAAATGAAGATCATGGCATCCGGTCCCATCACTTCATGGGAAATAGATGGGGAAACAGTGGAAACAGTGTCAGACTTTATTTTTCTGGGCTCCAAAATCACTGCAGGTAATGAGTGCAGCCATGAAATTAAAAGACGCTTAGTCCCTGGAAGGAAAGCTCTAACCAACCTAGACATCATATCAAAAAGCAGAGACATTACTTTGTCAACAAAGGTCCATCTGGTCGAGGCTATGGTTTTTGCAGTGGTCATGTATGGATGTCAGAGTTGGACTATAAAGAAAGCTGAGTTTAGAAAAACTGACCTTTTTAACTGTGGTGTTGGAGAGGATTCTTGAGAGTCCCTTGGACTCCAAGGAAATCCAACCAGTCCTTTCTAAAGGAGATCCGTCCTGGGTGTTCTTTGGAAGGAATGATGCTAAAGCTGAAACTCCAATACTTTGGCCACCTGATGGGAAGAGCTGACTCATTTGAAAAGACCCTGATGCTGGGAAAGATTGAGGGCAGGAGGAGAAGGGAAGAGGACAACAGAAGATGAGATGGTTGAATGGCATCACCGACTCATGGTTTTGGGCGGACTCTGGGAGTTGGCGATGGACATGGAGGCCTGCCCTGCTGAGGTTCATGGGGCCGCAAAGAGTCAGACACGACTGAGCGACTGAATGGAACTGAAGAGATGCTAGTTCTGTCCCTGGGTCGAGAAGATGTCCTGAAGAAGAGTATGGTAATGCATCCAGTGTTCTTGTCTACAGAATCCTATGAACAGAGGAGCCTGCTGGGATATGGCCCATAGGGTCAAGAGTCAGACACAACTGAAGTAATTTAGCACAGTACAGCACAAAACTATAATACGGCAGGACCTCAATTAACACTCAATTCAGTTCAGTCGCTCAGTTGTTTCCCACTCTTAGCGACCCCATGAATCAAAGCACGCCAGGCCTCCCTGTCCATCACCAACTCCCAGAGTTCACAGACTCATGTCCATCGAGTCAGTGATGCCATCCAGCCATCTCATCCTCTGTCGTCCTCTTCTCCTCCTGCCCCCAATTCCTCCCAGCATCAGTGTCTTTTCCAATGATTCAACTCTTCTCATGAGGTGGCCAAAGTACTGGAGTTTCAGCTTTAGCATCATTCCTTCCGAAGAACACCCAGGACTGATCTCCTTTAGAATGGACTGGTTGGATCTCCTTGCAGTCCAAGGGACTCTCAAGAGTCTTCTCCAACACCACAGCTCAAAAGCATCAATTCTTTGTCGCTCAGCTTTCTTCAGTAACAGAACATATTTTCTCTTAAGAAATACATAGTTTAGTTGCTTCCTTTGCTGGTAAACAAACTTTAACTTGCTCACATTTGTCACCACAAAAATGACTTTCTTCCTAAGGCCAAGGGGCCATGATGAATGTCACTCAAGTATGTAGTTCTCTACATAAGCTCTGCTTGGATCTACTTACATTGAACTAGGCACACATCAAACAAACATAGACCTCTTTAGCTGGCTGAGAATATTTTCAAGAATATGTTTGACATCTCATTCCTTGATATAGCTACGTTCTTGCTAATTATGTCCCAAATTTTAGATAGGGTTCCTTTTGTAGCTCCTTGATTGCTTCTTTTAGGCTTCCCTGGTAGCTCAGACAGTAAAGCGTCTGCCCACAATGCAGGAGATCCAGGTTCGATCCCTGTGACGGGAAGATCCCCTGGAGAAGGAAATGGCAATCCACTCCAGTATTCTTGCCTGGAAAATCCCATGGACTGAAGATCCTGGTAGGGTACAGTCCTTGCAACTCGACTGAGCGCCTTCACTTTTAATAAAAAAAACAACAACACAACTTTTTGTCACCATTACCCAACACACTAACTTCCTTACTTACAAATTTAATAGATTATCTAATCCCTGAATCCAATTTATTTGGTAAAGTGGGTATTTGTTCATTAAAGAAGGCTGAAGGTGCTTGGTTATTTTTATTATGTGTGTACCTTGCCTTGTTTTTCAGAAAGCACCTGTAAAATTGTAATTTTACAATTATAAGTCATAGATTTAAAAAAACGTTAAAAAACAACAACACAACTTTTTGTCACCATTACCCAACACACTAACTTCCTTACTTACAAATTTAATAGATTATCTAATCCCTGAATCCAATTTATTTGGTAAAGTGGGTATTTGTTCATTAAAGAAGGCTGAAGGTGCTTGGTTATTTTTATTATGTGTGTACCTTGCCTTGTTTTTCAGAAAGCACCTGTAAAATTGTAATTTTACAATTATAAGTCATAGATTTAAAAAAACGTTAAATCTTAAAAATGTTTCCTCAAAAAATTTTTTCAACAACTTAAACATCTATGAAAAAACTTCACGCATTACTAGGTTCAAGAATTAAAAACCCAACAAGACACGCTAATACTAACGACAAAAATGGAAGTTTGTTAAAAAAAAAAAAAAGATGCCTTCCATTTAAGTGGTTTAAATGCAGTGCAGAACTGATCTGAACCCAATCAAACACTGTATGGAACTGATTTTACTGGGGTGAGGGATCCAAAGAAAGATTCCCTTTTTAATGTGACTACATCTAGAAAATAATATTCTAGGCTTTGTTTAGTGGTTTTACATTCCTGACAAAGACTCAAATTTTCTTTTAAAAATTTTCTGCATTTTGAACAGAATCTTGAAATTAAGCAACAACCTATTAAAAAACCCAGGGTTTTTCCCGTCAGGTCGTTCCTGAGGTCCTACTTGAAGCCCGCGACACCGGCTTCGTGCTCAGGAACAACTAAAGCAGCCTCAGTAGGACCCCTCGCCTAGGCCCGCCCCAACGGACCGACTTCCGGCCGAGCCTGGGCGCGCGTCCCGCCCCACGAGACAAGATTCGTCGGAATTTTCGCGCGAGGCCGCCGGGGTGTAGGGTCGCTGGCCAAGCCCCAGAGTGCACTGCGAATGCGTGCGTGCGCGGTTCAGCTGCCGAGCAGCCGCGGGAAAATTCCAAAAAAGTGAAAACAAAACAAAAACCAATACGAAGCAAAGTCAAATTTCAAGCCACAGAACCCGGGCGGTTGGCAGCCTTTCCGCCACTGCCCGAACTACTGAAGTTGCTCTGGCGCGGACCACCGGTAAGAGAGAGGCGGCAGAGCGCGAGTGAAGCCGTCTGCCTCCCTCGGGGGTCTGGCCGACACGTCAGCTTGGGAGTGTGGGTTGGGGTAGGGGGGAAAGACTCGCGAGAACGTCCGCTGCGCCCACCGCATCTAGGTGAGTGAGCAGGGTTCGGGCGGTGAGTGGGGCTGCAAAGAGGATAGGGGTTTGAGGTGGGGGCCAACCCTGGGGGGCGGGGCCGCAGGCGAGGGGCGTGCT
>SJYC01025610.1:0-20427 GCA_006408675.1 Madoqua kirkii | reverse complement strand
GCGACTGAACTGAACTGAACATTAAATCTGTAGATTGCTTTGGATAGTATGGGTACTTTAATCATTTTAATTTATGTAGTCCAAACACATGAGTTATCTTTCCATTTCTGTTTTACTCTCTCTTTTCTTTTGAATCATTTCAGTTTCCTTCATCATTGTTTTATAATTTTCAGAGTGTAAGTCTTTTACTTCCTTTGTAAGTTTATTCTTATGTTTATTTTTTGGGATGCAGTTTTAAATATGTTTATTGTTTTACTTTTTCTGATGTTTCATTATTAGTGTAACAGATTATTAATACAACAGATTTCTATATATTAATCTTGTATCCTGCAGTCTTGCTGATTTCATTTATTCTTATAGCTTTGGGTGGAAAGTCTAAGGTTCTCTATAGAGTATCATGTCATCTGCAAATAGTGACAGTTTTACTTGTTTCCTTCCAATTTGGATACCTTTTATTTATTTTTCTTGTCTTACTGCTGTGGTTAGGGCTACCAATGGAAATGATAAGAGTGGGCATCTTTGTCTGGATTTTTAATTTAGCTGAAAAAATTTCAACTGAAAAAGTTGAAACTTTCATTTAATGGTTGGATATTTAATTATGTTGGATGTGGATTTGTCAAAAATGTCTCTTGTTATGTTGAGATATATTCCCACCATATCCAATTTTTTATCATGAATGAATGTTGAAATTTGTCAAATGGTTTTTCTGCATCTCTTGAGATGACTGGACTTCCTCAGTGGCGCTGTGGTACTGTAAATAAGCATCAACAGGGGCTACTGCTGCCTTATCTGGCCCACACCCTAGACCCTCTTGTTGCCTCTGTGTCCCTAGATTGAGTCTTTCCCCAGGTGCTGGCCACTCTAGAGCCAAGGCCACGCTGTGACATGGACAGGGAAGGGGCAGGGATTTTTCTCAGAGTGGACTGGGGAATGTGGCAAGGGAGCAGCCTCTGAGACAGACCTCCCTCCTCCCTGTCTAGTGGTGAGGCAATACCTATGCACCTCTTACAAGAGGAGTCTCAACTTCTTCATTCTATCTGTCCTGGTAGCAACCAAGGGGGCTTGCCTCATCCATACAGGTCCCTAGGACTGGGACACCCATTATGTGGCTTGACCCACTCACTTTCACAGAATAAGTGTCTGCTTGTGTGATCTTCTTTTTCCTTTTAGTCCCCTCCCAGGGGCATAGATCCAACCCATTACTCTTCTTTCTGTCCTGCCCGATTATGTGTGTATCTTTATTATAGCTTTGATTTTATAGGAGTTCTTCTGTCAGTTTCCAGTTAGTTTTCCTTGAGAACTGTTCCACATAGTTTTGCTGAATTTATGGGGGAAGGTGACCTGCATGTCTTCTTATTCTGCCATCTTGATTCCACCCCCCCCCCCTTGGATTTATTCAATTTTATTTTAGGCTGGGGTATGTACATTTTCTGTTTTTGTTCATAGATCTTGAAAGACTGACATTTTAGTATGAAAGAACGTCTATAAAAGAAGTGCATTGACTTTGCAAGTGTTTTAATAAAAATTCAGTGGAAGTAGAGAAGGAAGTAGAGAAGGAAAAACTTTAAAAGTTCATCAGAAAATAGATAAAATAGATAAAAAGGCAAATCTTGAGCATTTAAAATTTTCTACTAAATATTACACTTTTTTTTTGGACTTTCTTTTTTAAGAACATGAAAGATACAGATCTCTATTTTTACATATCTTTATTTTACTTTGTTTGTAGCTGTAATGGGAAAAACATTTACCTTAAAAAGATAGCCCAAACCTGTGTAATAATGGTAACAAGCCTATCACTACCCCATGAAACACATCAAAAAAAGAGAGACATTTTTGGACTGATTTTTAAAGAGACTTTGCAGAGTTACCTGGTCTGTTCATTCTCTTAGGCTCTTCAATAAACTCTGTTAAGTGTGTAGAAAACATTTCCCTGTTAAGATAGGAACATCTATAATCTTCCTGTTCAGTTGCTCAGTCGTGTCTGACTGTTTGTGACCCCATGAATCACGGCCTGCCAGGCCTTCCTGTTCATCACCAACTCCCGGAGTTCACTCAGACGCACATCCATCGAGTCAGTGATGCCACCCAGCCATCTCATTCTCTGTCGTCCCCTTCTCCTCCTGCCCCCAATCCCTCCCAGCATCAGAGTCTTTTCCAATGAGTCAACTCTTTGTGTGAGTGGCCAGAGTACTGGAGTTTCAGCTTTAGCATCATTCCTTCCAAAGAAATCCCAGGGCTGATCTTCTGAATAGACTGGTTGGATCTCCTTGCAGTCCAAGGGACTCTCAAGAGTCTTCTCCAAACCATGGTTCAAAAGCGTCAATTCTTTGGTGCTCAGCCTTCTTCACAGTCCAACTCTCACATCCATACATGACCACTGGAAAAACCATAGCCTTGACTAGACTGACCTTAGTTGGCAAAGTAATGTCTGCTTTTCAATATGCTATCTAGGTTGGTCATGACTTTTCTTCCAAGGACTAAGCGTCTTTTAATTTCATGGCTGCAGTCACCATCTGCAGTGATTTTGGAGCCCCCCAAAGTAAGGTCTGACACTGTTTCCACTGTTTCCCCATCTATTTCCCATGGAGTGATGGGACCAGATGCCATAATCTTCGTTTTCTGAATGTTGAGCTTTAAGCCAACTTTTTCACTCTCTTCTTTCACTTTCATCAAGAGGCTTTTTAGTTCCTCTTCACTTTCTGCCATAAGGGTGGTGTCATCGGCATATCTGAGGTTAGTGATATTTCTCCCGGCAGTCTTAATTCCAGTTTATGTTTCTTCCAGCCTAGCATTTCTCATGATGTACTCTGCATATAAGTTAAATAAGCAAGGTGACAATATACAGCCTTGACATACTACCTTTCCTATTTGAAACCAATCTGTTGTTCCATGTCCAGTTCTAACTATTGCTTCTTGACCTGCATACAGATTTCTCAAGAGGCAGGTCAGGTTGTCTGGTATTCCCGTCTCTTGAAGAATTTTCCACAGTTTGTTGTGATCCACACAGTCAAAGGTTATGGCATAGTCAGTAAAGCAGAAATAGATGTTTTTCTGGAACTCTCTTGCTTTTTCTATGATCCAGTGGATATTGGCAATTTGATCTCTTGTTCTTCTGCCTTTTCTAAAACCAGCTTGAACATCAGGAAATTCACAGTTCACGTATTGCTGAAGCCTGGCTTGGAGAATTTTGAGCATTACCTTCTGGAGAAGGAAATGGCAATCCACTCCAGTACTATTGCCTGGAAAATCCCATGGGCAGAGGAGCCTGGTAGGCCACAGTCCATGGGGTCACACAGAGTCGGACAGGACTGAGCAACTTCACTTTCACCTTCACTTTTACTAGCATGTGAGATGAGTGCAATTGTGTGGTAGTTTGAGCATTCTTTGGCATTGCCTTTCTTTGGGATTGGAATGAAAACCTACCATATCTCTAATCATAGGAAAGCAGAGTTCATATAAAAATCACCTTTTGGAAACTGTATCCTTTTTTCTAAATAATTAAGTGATTTATAGTAAATTTAGAAGATTTTTGAGATTGAGCAGTGATCACAGCAATTCATTTTTAGAAATTTTACATGACGTTAATAAGTTTGCCTCTCCAGGTTTTGTCCTCAGACTTGGTGCTGGCTTTAGCCTCATTGATTTGCATTCTACCTCTATCAATTAGCCTTTTATGGAGATGGATTTACGAAATAAGTGCTGTCTCATGCCTGGCTTCATTTAGCGTAATGGTTTTCAGATTCATCCATGTTGTAGCATGTATCCATAGTTTGTTCCTGTTTATTGATAAATAAACATTGTATGACTATACTACGTTTTCTTTATCCATTCATCAGTTGAAGGACATCAGTTGTTTTCACTTTTTGGCTATTATGAATAATGCTGCTGTGAGCATTCATGTACAAGTCTTTGTGTGGACATACGTTCTCATTTTTCTTGGATAAATACCCATGAGAAAATTACTGGGTTGTGTAGTAGTTTCAAGTTTTAATTTTTTAAGAAACAGCTAAACTGTTTTCCAATATGGCCATACCGTATCATGTTCCCACAAGCATTGTGTGGGAGTTTCAATTTTTACATATCTTAACTTGTTATTGCCTCTTTTTTCATAGCCATCTTAGTATATATCTCATATTAGTTTTAATTTGCGTTTCTCTATTGGCTAATGATATTGAACATATTTTCATGTAGTTATATACTGTTCCTATGTTGTCTTTGAAATGTCTACTGAAATCTTTTGTCCATTTTTTGGATTGGTTTGCCTTCTTATTGGGCTGTACACATTCTTTGTGTATTCTGGGTACAAGCCCAATATATGTTTTATAAATTATTTTAGTAAATAATTTATTACCCAGCCTGTTGCTTGTCTTTTCATTTTCTCCATGGTATCTTTTGAAATACAAGCTTTTATTTTGAGGAAGTCCAGTTTATCTTTTTTTGTTGTTGTTGTTGTTAAATAATGCTTTAGGTTTCTGTTAACTTTTGTGTATGGTATGCAGTATGGATCCAAATTCATCTTTTTTGTGTGTATAGATATCCAGTTGTTTTAGCATTATTTGTTGAGGAAAAATAAAAAGGTCCTTTGCCCATTTAATTGCCTTTGCACCTTCGTCAAAAATCAAGTGACCATAAATTATTTCTAGACTCTCATTTCTGTTTGAGTCATTGTTATGCCTCTTTTCATACCAGCACCACACTGTCTTGATATGGTATCTTTGTAGTTAATTTTGAAATTGGGTAGATAAGTCTTCTGTTATTTTTTTCTTTTTCAAAATTGTTTTGACTATGCTGGTTTCCTTAGATTTCCATATAAATTTTTGTATCAGTTTGTCATTTTTTTCCAAAAAAGCCTACTGTGATGGATTTTGACAGAAATTGCATATAATCTGTAGATTCGTTTGGGGGAGATTGCTGTTACCATTTTAACATGAACATAGACTGTCTTTCTGTTTTGTATGACATTTCATTTCTTTTAGCTAAGAGTCGGACACGACTGAGCAACTTCACTTTCACTTTTCACTTTCATGCATTGGAGAAGGAAATGGCAACCCAATCCAGTGTTCTTGCCTGGAGAATCCCAGGGACAGGGGAGCCTCATGGGCTGCCGTCTATGGGGTCGCACAGAGTCGGACATGACTGAAGTGACTTAGCAGCAGCAGCAGCAGCAATGTTTTGTAATTTTAAGTGCACAAGTCTTTCCCTTCTTTTGTTAGCTTTATTTTGAATTGTTTAACCTTTTTGTGCTATTGTGAGTAGAATTTTTCAGATTTTGTTTTTGGATTGTTCATTCCCAGTGTGTAAAAATATAATTGATTTTTGCTTATTTATCTTGTTTCCTGCAACCTTACTTTACTATTGTATTAAACAGGGTTTTTTTGTGTGAATTCCTTAGAATTTTCTACGATTAATATCATATCATTTGTGAATATAGACAGTTTTACTTACTGTATCTTAGTTCAGTTCAGTCTCTCCATCGTGTCCGACTCTTTGCAAACCCATGGACTGCAGTATACCAGGCTTCTTGTCCATCACCAGCTCCCAGAGCTTGTCAGACTCATGTCCATGGAGTCAGTGATGCCATCCAGCCAACTCATCCTCTGTCGTCACCTTCTCCTCCTGCCTTCAATCTTTCCCAGCATCAGAGTCTTTTCCAGTGAATCAGTTCTTCACATGAGGTGGCCAAAGTATTGGAGATTCAGCATCAGTCCTTTCAATTAATATTCAGGACTGATTTCCTTTAGGATTGACTAGATATATCTTTGTATGTAGATGCCTTTAGCTTTTTCTTTTTTTGCCTAGAACCTCCAATACACTGTGAACAGAAGGAAGGAGTGTGGATCTTATTGACCTGTTCCTGATCTTAGGGGGAAAGCATTTAATCTTGTGTGCCCCATGCACAGCGAGGCCAAACAAAATTGAAAGGTCGGTGTTTGAAGCAGAGAAAGGTTTATTGCAGGGCCATGCAAGGAGACAGGTAGCTTATTTCTCCCCACAACTCCCTAAGTCCCAAACTCCCTGAAGTTCAGTTCAGTTAGTCGCTCAGTCATGTCCGACTCTTTGCGATCCCATGAGTTGCACCACGCCAGGCCTCCCTGTCCATTACCAACTCCCGGAGTTCACTCAGACTCGCGTCCATCGAGTTAGTGATGCCATCCAGCCATCTCATCCTCTGGCATCCCCTTCTCCTCCTGCCCGCAATCCCTCCCAGCATCAGAGTCTTTTCCGGTAAGTCAACTCTTTGCATGAGGTGGCCAAAGTCCTGGAGTTTCAGCTTTAGCATCATTCCTTCCAAAGAACACCCAGGACTGATCTCCTTCAGAATGGACTGGTTGGATCTCCTTGCAGTCCAAGGGACTCTCAAGAGTGTCCTCCAACACCACAGTTCAAAAGCATCAATGCTTTGGCGCTCAGCCTTCTTCACAGTCCAACTCTCACATCCATACATGACCACAGGAAAAACCATAGCCTTGACTAGACAGACAGCAACGCATTTTTAAGGGCAAAGTGAGGAAAGGGTGCCCTTGTGAAATGTTGTTACTGAACCATGAAAGACGCTGGGATTCTTGGCCTTTGGAGAAGAATTCAGTCTGGGTCTAGAGACAAGGCTTGATCACTCAGAGCTTTTGTGTAGTAAAATTTTATTAAAGTATGAAAGAGATAGAAAAAGCTTCTGACATAGACATCAGAAAGGGGCAGAAAGAGTGCCCCATCACTAGTGTTAGCAATGGAGTTATATACTTTTAATTAGTTACTACAGTGAATCAAAAGACTGTCTGGTGGTTGTAAAGATCTTACTATACCTACTTCCAGAATCTACATTTTAAGATTATAGGATTAGCTAAAAGGTTTTTTTTCAGAGACTGTCCTCAAGCAGGATCAGTCAGTCAGTCAGTTCAGAGCTCAGTCGTGTCTGACCCTTTGTGACCGCATGAATTGCAGCATGCCAGGCCTTCCTGTCCATCACTAACTCCGGGAGTTCACCCAGACTCACGTCTATCGAGTCAGTGATGCATCCAGCCATCTCATCCTCTGTTGTTCCCTTCTCCTCCTGCCCCCAATCCCTCCTAGCATCAGAATCTTTTCCAATGAGTCAACTCTTCTCATGAGGTGGCCAGAGTACTGGAGTTTCACCTGAGCATCATTCCTTCCAAAGAAATCCCAGAGTTGATCTCCTTCAAAAGGGACTGGTTGGATCTCCTTGCAGTCCAAGGGACTCTCAAGAGTCTTCTCCAATAGCACAGTTCAAAAGCATCAGTTCTTTTATGTGTTACTGGGTTTGGTTTAGTAATGTTTTGTTTAGGATTTTGTGTCTGTGTTTTTGAGAAATATTGGCAGGTAATTTTCTTGTGCTGTCTTTGACTGATCTTATGGTAATTCTGGCATTTCAATATGAATTGGAAAGTGTTCTCTCCTCTTACATTTTTTGAGAGTTTATAAAGGATTAGTATTATTTCTTTTTTAAATATTTGATGGAATTCATCCATGAAGTTATCTGTTCATGAATTTTTCTTTATCGGAAAAATTTAAATGACAACTTCAATGTCTGTACGTGTTACCGGTAAATTTTGATTTTCTCTTTCTTCTTGATTAAGTTTTGGTAAGTTGCTTCTCTCTAGGATTTTTCCCCCCTATTATCTAAGTTGTGTTATTTGTTGGCATAAAAGTGATCCTGTAAAGTCAATAATGATGCCTCCTGTTTCATTTCTGATTAGGGTAGTTCCTGTCTTTTTCTCTTCTTGCTCAGTGTAGCTAAAAGTTAATTGGTTTTGATATTTTCAAGAACCAACTTTTTGTTTCATTGATTTTTACCTATTGTTTTTTCTGTTTTCATTGATTTCCACTGTAATCTTTATTATAGCTTTCCTTCTGCTTGCTTTAGGTTTAGTGTGTTGTTCTTTTTCTAGTTTCTTAAGGTAGAAGCTTAAGTTATTGATTTGAGACCTTTATTCTTTCCTAATATAACCATTCAGTTACAAATTTCTCTTTAAGCACTGCTTAGGCTGCATCCCCCAAATTTTGATATGTTTATGTTTTTGTCATCAGTTCAATGTATTTTCAGTTTACTCTGTGATCTCTTTTTTTGAGCCATTGGTTATTTAGAAATGTGGGCTTAATTTCCAGATATTTTAGGATTTCATGTGTGTTTATTATTGATTTTCAAATTTAAGTCCATTGTGGTCAAAACATGTGCTTTTAAAATTTATTAAGGCTTCTTGTTTGATTGATAACAACTAACAACTGTATTTCTGCCCAAGATAAAGCTATTCTTACAAGTGAAGAAATTTTTTTCTTTCTCCAAATGAGCAAATGCACAAGGATCATTGTATTAATTGCTTACTGTGTCACATTTCAGAGTCAGCCATGGCTTAGTCGCTCAGCTGTGTCTGACTCTCTGTGAGCCCAGGACTGTAGCCTGTCCGTGGGGATTCTCCAGGAAAGAATAATGGAGTGGGTTGCCATGTCCTCCTCCAGGGGATCTTCCCAACCCAGGGATCAAACCATATTGTTTTTTCTGTTTTCATTGATTTCCACTGTAATCTTTATTATAGCTTTCCTTCTGCTTGCTTTAGGTTTAGTGTGTTGTTCTTTTTCTAGTTTCTTAAGGTAGAAGCTTAAGTTATTGATTTGAGACCTTTATTCTTTCCTAATATAACCATTCAGTTACAAATTTCTCTTTAAGCACTGCTTAGGCTGCATCCCCCAAATTTTGATATGTTTATGTTTTTGTCATCAGTTCAATGTATTTTCAGTTTACTCTGTGATCTCTTTTTTTGAGCCATTGGTTATTTAGAAATGTGGGCTTAATTTCCAGATATTTTAGGATTTCATGTGTGTTTATTATTGATTTTCAAATTTAAGTCCATTGTGGTCAAAACATGTGCTTTTAAAATTTATTAAGGCTTCTTGTTTGATTGTATAACAACTAACAACTGTATTTCTGCCCAAGATAAAGCTATTCTTACAAGTGAAGAAATTTTTTTCTTTCTCCAAATGAGCAAATGCACAAGGATCATTGTATTAATTGCTTACTGTGTCACATTTCAGAGTCAGCCATGGCTTAGTCGCTCAGCTGTGTCTGACTCTCTGTGAGCCCAGGACTGTAGCCTGTCCGTGGGGATTCTCCAGGAAAGAATAATGGAGTGGGTTGCCATGTCCTCCTCCAGGGGATCTTCCCAACCCAGGGATCAAACCCAGGTCTTCTGCATTGCAGGCAGATTCTTTACCATCTGAGCCACCAGGGAAGCCCAAGAATACTGGAGTAGGTAGTCTATCCCTTCTCCAGGGAACAGGCTTCCTGACCCAGAAATTAAACCGGGTCTCCTACATTGCCGGCAGATTCTTTACAAGCTGAGCTAACTCTATGACTCAACAATTGCTTTGCTACATATATATACACCAAGATGTATAAACCTGTGCTCCAGGAGCATCATTTGAAACAGCAAAATCGCCGGCTGGTTGAGGTCACTGTGGCGCTCCTCCTTTGCCACTGTGCACTGGCAGTCTGGGCACACTCACAGCGGCAGGTGTAGCACGCTGTTGCCCTTGGGCACCATGGACAGGGCCAGTTTGCTTACAGTCTTCACTCCACTCTCTAAGAACGAAGAGTCCTTCTGCCCTCTTCTGCACAGGAGACAGTACCCCCAGCGGGGTTGGGTGGTGGTCTGTGATTCATGCCAAAATTAAAAGGAGTCTCTAAACACTTTCTAAAATCACCCATAGTCCCACTGAATGTTCTGTAGTGTAAAGACAAAATTGTAAAGCCATCTTCTAACGACTTGTCAATAAAATAAAAATGGTAAGGAAAGAGAAGGACATTTGTTAATATATGTGTGTGTATGTATATATATAATGTATATTAATACATAAATATACACATACACATATAATGACAAATAGAAAATATGTAAAACTATTACAATCCTTGTTCCTGTAGTTGACCACAAGGCCATAACTGATATCCATGACTTCTTTGTACAGCTTATTCTGTATTTCCTTTGCCCTCAGCCAGAGCCTTAGAAGGTTAGAGTTTTTTCTTGGTAAATGAGCAAACCTTTATCCTTGAAGGATGTGAGCTTAAGAGCCTTCTCTTGCTCTGATTCTACTCAAAGCAGGCAGCTTTACCCATGACTCTAGAGATGGGTCAAAATAGTGCATGCAAATATGATATGTGTTGTCTTCAAAATTCAAAGAAATTACTGCACAACTGTGCCTCTTTTCATGATAGGTTGTGCATTTTAGAGCAGCTTATATTTCACCTTGCAGAGTATATATCTTGCATCCTCCAGATCAAGAATGGGCAAACTATAGCCTGTGGGTCTGATTTGGCCTATTATCTGTTTTTGTGTGACTTGTAAGCTAAGAATTTTAAAAAATATTATTAACTGTTTGGAAAAAAAATAAAGAATATATGACAGAATCCCTAAAGCCTAAAATATTTGCTATGTGGACCTTTATAGAAGAAGTTTGCTAACTTCTGCTTCAAACTGTTAAACCCCATTTACTTCACTGAGGTGGAGGACCCATGAGTTTCTCTGGGGTTTATTGGCATGTGTGTTAAGAAGGCATCTAAAGTACTTTGTCATATCCTGTTCATCAGATACAGTCAGCATGGTTGTGTTCAAGTAGTAGACCAGCGTGATATTTTATGTACTGTCAGGAAAGTGCCCCTCCCTCCTGCAGCCCACATGACTTCCCCAGTGTCCAGCTTCTGCAGCTTGGTTCCTCAGAGCTCAGCTCCCCCACTGCCCGGCTCCTGGGACCTGCGGTTCCTCTCGCAGGCTCCTGGGCATGTGCTGCTCTTCTGGTGCCCAGTCCTGAGGGCCAGTAGCACTTAGTTGCCTGCAGCTTGCCCCATCATTCCCCTTAGGTGATTTTTTTTAATAGAGTGCCGCTGGTGAGATACTTCCATGCAACCAGGTTTTCCTGGTACCATGTAGGGTAGGTATCTGGCAAGTTACAAAAGGTGGATTTCCATCAGATTCTATTGGTGCAGCACCTGTAGAGACTTCACTGTCGTTTGGTGGGCCATGGCTGTGTCCTCTCCAATAAGATCTTATTGGGTGCCTGGTGGGTAGAGTCAAAGTGGGTGTTGTTCTTGGGTGCTGAATTCCAGCACTAGAAAGTAGTGGGTGCTGTTTATATCTGCTATTCCTATATTCTTTAGATTTCTTTTTACTTTTGACTAGCCAGTCTCCTGGTTAACTCAGTTATAGCGAATAATTCTTTATATTTGATTTCCCTTATTCAAACTTCTGTGTGGTTTTTTTCCTTCTGATTGGACCCAGGTTGATCTATTATCTTTGCTTCTAACTTCATAAGAGATAGTAAATGGTGAGAGTAATTGGCTTATTCATTGTCTTGAACTGTGAAAGTAAAACTTTAGGATTATTGTCACTTCCAAATCACAAAAGGTAGGTTTTGATGAGATAATGTCATGCTTTTGTGTAGTGATGAACTGGGCTTTGTAGTTCTTTGCTTCTTTCAGGCCTTTGAAATATAGGTTTCAAGGGAAGTGGGGTTAGAGAGTAAGGGGGAAGGGGAAGAGGAAAGGAATTGGTGCTGTGGTCAGTGTTAATGGCATCCGGTGGGTAGGACCCCGGATGGCATGATTTTACATCTGTCTGGCTATACTTCTTATTATCCTTTATCCCATGGTTTTCATTTTTCAGATTTTTAGGACTTAGTTTTTTCATTTTCCTTTAGAAGCCCAATGCTGATTTTGTAATACAGAATATATGTTATATGTAACATTTTAAATGTTTAATCTGTTTTTGTATAATCTGAGATCTGGAGTCAGATATTCTGCTAACTACCCATAAGACAGTTAGAGATTGCTGTTTTTTACATACACACACAATTATTCAGGGCAGGCATTATTTAAACATTTGAGTTTGGCTCTGTGATCCCTTACTTAGTCAGTTTTGAAGGTGCAGAATTGCTAAACCGATTGACTTCTTTCATGGGAATTTGGAGGGGCTCTTTAGCTTAATTACTTCCAACACCCTCGTGGAGCTGGTTCCTTTGTTGTTTTTTATTCAGAGTAATCACATTATACATCCTCCTTGTACTTAACCCTGATCCCATTTCTCTGATTCTGCTTGTACATTTATGTGCTGTACCCATAGATTTCCTTACCAAGCCCTGATTGCTTGATGATCATTTCTGGTCCTTATGCACTGTTGTTCATACTGTTGTCTTATGTGTATATGCTATATTTCCACAACTCTTCGCCTGCTGCTTCACGATTGTTGACCTTGTTGGGTGCCTACCCAGCATCTTTTCTTGCTTTTCTCCTTCCTAACAGTGCCTGGATTTTCTTTCAGAAGTCACTGTTATACAGACTCCGGGGAATACCGTCTTACTACTAGCTTCTCTGGTAGACTCTGGTTGTCTTAAACAGTCTGCCTTAAATTAGTAAAATTTGCATGATCACAGTCATTGGTTAGGGATGGGCATAAGTTTAAGCAAATACAGTCCAAAAAACATGTGAGGTCTTTTACTTGGGCTGCTAGAGCAGAAGTGTATACTCTCTTTTTAGGTGGTATGTTGTATAATAGGACTCCCATAATGACTGAACTATTTTGCTGTCATTAGGGGATTAGGATGGAGGTGGATCTGTCATGAGGTCTGCCCTATTTCCAGATTTGCCAGTTTCTTTTTTATTTTCTTTCTTTTATAAAAATATTTATCTTTTGAGTTAGTATACATATAAGTGATATAAAATTCCCCATAGTGCAAAAACCTAACCTTGAACAGTTACCTAGTTGCCTTCCACAGAGCTTATCACTGTAACCCTAAAGCTTATATTTTCTCCATAAGCTGTATCAAAGCCTTCCTGTGATTAGTAATACTAGTTAGCACTTGAGCGCTATGCTTAGGGGACATTTTAAACAGCCCCCTGTGGGACTGCTGGATCATACAGTAGTTCTACTTGTAAGTTTTTGAGGAATCTTCATAGTGTTTGTCATAATGGTTGTACCAATTTACATTCCCACTAACAGTACACAAGAGTTTTCTTTTCCTACATTCTCATCTACACTTGTTATTTCTTTTTTTTAAATAATAGCCATTCTAACATGTGAGATGATACATCATTATGGTTGTGATTTGCTATGATTTGGCTGTAACTGGGATGTGATTCACTCTAATGACTAGTTATATCGGGCAATTCATGGATCCTTAGCCATCTCTATGTCTTCTTTGGAAAAATAGGCAGATCCTCTGCCTATTTTTTATTTGGGTTGTTTGGGTATTTTTTGATGTTGAATTTGAGTTTGTAATTTTGTATATTAACTCCTTATTGGATATAGGATTTGCAGATATCTTCTTCCAATCAGTAGGTTACCTTTTTGTTTTGATGATGGGGGAGCTTCAGGGTGGGAAAAATTTTAGTTTGATATAGCCCCATTGCTTATTTTTGCTTTTGGTTCCCTTGTTTTAGGAGTCCACTCCAAAAAAAAAAAAATCACTAAGACCAGTGTCAGTGAAGTTATTGCCTATGCTTTTCTTTAAGAACTTTATGGTTTCAGGTGTTAAATTTTTTCCCTTTCCAGTTTATTGAGATATAATTAACATCTTGCACGCTGTAAGTTTAAAGTGTATAGCATAATGATTTGACTTATGTGAAGTGAACTGAAGTGAAGTCGCTCAATAACGTCTGACTGTTAGCGACCCCATGGATTGCAGCCTTCCAGGCTCCTCTGTCCATGGGATTTTCCAGGCAAGAGTGCTGGAGTGGATTGCCATTTCCTACTCCAGGGCCAGGTCTCCCGTACTGTAGGCAGACGCTTTACCGTCTGAGCCACCAGGGAAGCCTGATTTGACTTATATACATCATGAAATGATTATCACAATAAGTTTAGTGAACATCCATCATCTCATATGGATACAAAATATTAAAAAATAGAAAATGATTTCTTCTTGTGATGAGAAATCATAGGACTTACTGTCATAACACCTTTCTTGCATACCATAGAGCAGTGTTAATTATATTATTATGTTGTACATTGCATTCCTAAGACTCATTTACCTTTTTTCTAACTTTTTTGAAGTATAGTTGATGTACAATATTCTATAAGTTTCAGGTTTACACCATAGTGATTTGCAAATTTTAAAAGTTATACTCTGTTTATAATGATAAACTATTGGAATTATTCCCTGTACTTATTTATCCTATAACTGGAAGTTGTACCTTTTGATTGCTTTCATCCAATTCCCTTTTCCCCCCACCTCCTGCCTCTGGTAACCACAAACCTGATCTCTTTTGCTGTGAGTTTCTTTATTTTTGAATAACTGGCTTACAACACCCTGTTAGTTCCTGTTACACAGAATAAAGATTTGTATTTCTGTACTTCTCAAAATGGTCACCGTAAGTCTAGTTATTATGTTATCATACAAAGATATTACACAATTACTGACTTTATTTCCCACACTGTACATCACCATCCATCTACTCTATCTGTGATTTTAAATTGCCGATCTCTTAAGCTCTAACACATTTTAACAATCCTTCATTTTTACTGTTTTTGACATGTTTTACCTATTTTTGTGTTTTGTATCTCTTTATTACTTATTGTGGATATAGATGTTTTATTGTTTTTGTCTTTAATCTTCCTATTATCTTTATACATGGCTGATTTACTACCTTTACTGTGTATTTGACCTTATCAATGAGACATTTCCTTTTACAATTTTCATATTTCTAGTTGTGGCCTTTTTTGCCTGAGAAGTCCCTTTAATATTTGTTGGAAAGCTGTTGTGGTGGTGCTGAACTCAGCTGCTTGCCTGTGAAACTTCTGATCTCTCCTTTAAATCTGAATGAAAGTGTTGTCAGGTAGAGTATTATTCTTGGTTGTAGGTTTTTCACTTTCATCACTTTAAATATATTGTGCCTTCTGGCATGTAGAGTTTCTGTTGAAATTAGCTGATAGCCTTATTGGAATTCACTTGTTCTTAACTTGTTGCTTTTTCCTTTCTAATTTTATTACTCTCTCTTTATCTTTAATTTTTGTCATATTAATTACAATGTGTTGTTGGGTTGACCCTGTTTGGTACTTGGTACCTCCTGAACCTGGCTGGATATCTGTTTCCTTTCCTAGGTTAGGGAAGTTTTCAGCTATTGTGTCTTGAAATATGTTCTTTGTCCTTTCTTGCTCCCTTCTTCTGGGATGCCTATGACGTGAATGTTAGTATGTTTGATGTTTTCCTAGAGTTCTCTTTATTCTTTTTTCTATTCTGCTTCAGTGATTTTCAGTACTCTCTTTCAGCTTGCTGATCCATATCTTTGTATCTTCTAATTTATTTTTGATTCCTTCCAACTCACTGGAAAAGACTCTGATGCTGGGAGGGATTGGGGGCAGGAGGAGAAGGGGCCCACAGAGGATGAGATGGCTGGATGGTATCACTGACTTGATGGACATGAGTCCACCAACTCCGGGAGTTGGTGATGGACAGGAAGGCCTGGCGTGCTGCGATTCATGGGGTTGCAAAGAGTGAGACATGACTGAGCAACTGAACTGAACTGAATGTATTTTTCATGTATTCTTCATCTCTACCTAGTTCTTCTTTATATTTTCCAATTTGTTAAAAACTTCCAATTTCTTAATCTCTTCATCCAATTTTCTCCTGAGTTGTTTGAACATTTTTATAATCATTACCTTGAACTTTCTGTTAAGTAGATTGCCTTAACTTCTGTTGAGTAGAATGCCTTAACTTAATTTTTCTTCTGGGGTCTCATTTTATTCCTTTGTTTTGAACATATTCCTTTTTTGCCGCATTTTGCCTAATTTGCTGTTTTTATTTCTATATATAGTTAGTTAAGTCGCTCAGTTATGTCCGACTCTTTGCAACTCCATGGACTGTTAGCCTACCAGGCTCCTCCATCCACGGGATTCTCCAGGCAAGAATACTGGAATGGGTTGCCATTTCCTTCTCCAGGGGATCTTCCTGACCCAGGGATCGAATTCAGGTCTCCTGCATTGCAGGCAGACGGTTTAACCTCTGAGCCACCAGGGAAGCCCCATATATCTGGCAGGTTGATTATATTTACAAACTTTGGAGAAGGACCTTTTGTTGGAAATGTTCTGTGTGTCCCAGCAGTGCATTCCCTTCTTGTCACTAGAACTGTGTACTCTAGGGATGCCCTCTGTATAGGCTGTGTGGGTCCTTCTGTTTTGGCTTGCTGAGTAGCCAGGAGTAGCTGGCCCTGGTCCAGTTGATTGCCAGGTCTGACCTTGTGTGCAGGCTGCTAGCCACTGGTGGATGGTATTGGGTCCTAGTATGGCTGGCTGCATGGCCAGAGGAATCCCAGTCCTGATGCTGTGTACTGGTAGCTGGGGCTGGGTTGTAATGTATTTGACTGTAGAGCCCCTGGGATCCAAGAGCTAGTGGCAGCCTGCTTAGGTGGGGCAGTGGTCCCAGGGATCCAGGATTGCTGTCCCTCCATTGGTCCTGGCTGATCTCAGCACTAGTGGGACCCCTGGGGATGGAGCCCCATGCCGAGGTCTCTGGCTGCACAGCCCTGGGGGTCCCAGGGCTAGTCCCGGTACATTGGTGTGCTGAGCTGGATCCTGTGCCCTCTGGTGATCAGCGCCAATCCCAGGGTTCTGTGGGCTTAGATGGTCTTAAGGCAACAGGTCTGCTGGTGGGGGTTGTGTCTCAGCCCTGCTAGTTGTTTGGCCAGAGGTATCTCAGTACTGCTGCCTACAGGCTGGTGGACATGCCTGAGCCTCAGCACTTGCAAGCTAGAGGAGTGATTCCAAAATGGTGCTTATCAGCACCAGTGTCCACCAGGTAGAATGAGCTTCCAAAAATGGCTACCACCAGTGTCTGTACTTCAAGAGTGAGTTCCATTTGCCTCCCACCTCTCTGGGAAACTTTTCAAGATCAGCAGCTGAGTCTGACCCAGGCTCTTTTCAAATGATTGCTTTTGCTCTAGGTCCTAGAATGTGTGAGATTTTGTGTGTGTTCTTTAGGAGTGGGTCTCTACTTTACACAGCCCTCTGGCTCTCCTGAAAGTAATCCACTCTGACTTTTAAAGCCAAATATTCTAGAGGCTTATCTCAATGTAAGACCCCTGAGAGGGGGGAACTTGATGAGTATCTTGGACTCCTTGCTCCTTGGACAGAACTTCTGTGCAACTGTAATTATTCTCACATTTGTGAGTTGACTATGTGGTATGGGTCTTAACTACCCTGCATCTCCACTTCTTCCCTTTGTGGTTCCTTCTTTGTATCTTTCGTTTTAGAAGGTCTTTTTTTGCTAATCTCATCAGGAGGTTTTTCTCACCAGCAGTTTTCCATGGGAGAAGGTGAGCTCGAGGTCTTCCTACTTTTTCATCTTGGCCATTCCCTCTCATTCAAATCTTTAATTTGTGTTAATTTTGTATATGGTGTAAGATGGTGGTCTAGTTCCATTCTTTTGCATATGAGTCTCCGATTTTCCCATTTATTACAGAGACTATCCTTTATCCATTGTATGTTGCTTACTCCTTTGTCAGAAATTAATTTTTCAGGTATATGTGGGTTTGTTTCTAGACGTTCAGTTCCACTGGTCTTTGTTTTTGTACCAGTACCATACTGTTTTGATTTTATTAGCTTTGTAGTTATAGTTGAAAACCAAGGCTTTTGATACCTCCAGCTTTGTTTTTCTTCCTCCAGATTGTTTTGGCTAGTGAGGATCTTTAGTGGTAGACATGAGTTTGAGGGAACTCCAAGAGATAGAAAAGGACAGGGAAGCCTGGTGTGCTTCATGGGGTTGCAAAGAGTCAGACACAACTGAATGACTGAATAACAACAACAAATTTTAGAATTATTTGTTTTAGTTATGTGAATATGCCATTTGAATTTTGATTGGAATTACACTGAATCTGTATATTGCTTTAGGTAGAATGGACATTTCAACAATATGAATGTTTAGCCTCATTTGCAGCTAAGCCATGTGATTCTTTTAATTGATAGGTTTTAAGCAGGTTACTCCAGGTAGAAATATTTAGCTATAGGTGATGACCTTCTGGCTGTCTCTCTTCCTGAAGTAGCGATTATGGATGCGAGGTGCTAAAATCAGTCAGAGCTTCTGTCGTCTTGGATCCACAAGTGAGTAAGCAGACCACTCTCATTCCCTTCACCTCCCATGTACACATTGAATGTACAGCATGAACAAAAACTTACCTTCACTTAATTTTTCTTGTTTTGAGTCATAAAGTTAGGTTTCTCTTGCTAGCAACTAAAAGCATCCTAGGTGATACAGTTTATAATTCCATGTACATGTGATATACACAGTATATGCAGGCTATACATTTAAAATGATCTGCAAAACGTATACTTGTTTGAAGAAATCATTTGTACTTAACTCTACCTTGCTGAATTTGGGGTACTCAAGCATAGCCTTGTAAAACATGAATTATGATGATTCTTTATTGTATCTTTGCAAATCAATGTTTACAACAAAAGGCTATCTAGAATGCATGTTTAGATGTTTGTAATTTCTAGTGAGACTCATTTCTGCTTTTATTTGAAGCTGTTATCTATGTGTCTGTAATCTTAGGCCTTGAGAGTAAGTAAACTTGTATCAGTGTCATAAGTATGATACTTTATATACCAAGTGGTATTCTCTACTGTATTTAGCAGAGAAAAATATCCTGCTTCTGATTCTGATCAGAACCATTAGACTTAGTCATTACGCTAAAAATATTGGCGAAGCTAGTGAACGTTTTGCTTACTGCGAAGTATTTGGATGAATTGGTATTTTTCTGAGACTGCATCCAGTTTCAGAAGTAACACACATAAAAATATTTTTATATGAAGTACTATAATAAGAATGATTTTCTTTTTAAGTTCAGTGATATAAATTAAAATAAGTACAATGAGAAATATCTTGAATTTTGTTAGTGCTTTTCCTAACATCACATTTGCTACTGCTACTGCCAAGCTGCTTTAGTCATGTCCGACTCTGTGCGACCCCATAAATGGAAGCCCACCAGGCTCCTCCATCCCTGGGATTCTCCAGGCAAGAACACTGGAGTGGGTTGCCATTTCCTTCTCCAATGCATGAAAGTGAAAAGTGAAAGGGAAGTTGTAGCGACCCCATGGACTACAGCCTACCAGGCTCCTCCATCCATGGGATTTTCCAGGCAAGAGTACTGGAGTGGGATGCTATTGCCTTCTCCAACATCACATTTAGGAACATCAACATTTAGTATAGTAATAAGGTGTCGTCACTCAGTCGTGTCCGACTGACTCTTTGTGATCCCATGGACTGTAGCCTACCAGGCTCCTCCGTCCATGGGATTTTCCAAACAAGAGTACTGGATTGGGGTGCCATTTCCTTCTCCAGGGGATCTTCCTGACCCAGGGATCGAACCCGGGCCTCCTGCATTGCTAGCAGATGCTTTACCCTCTAAGCCACCAGGGAAGCTACTAAAAGCTTGAAGTTTATTTCATTATATGAAAGATTCTTTATCTCCATGTAGTTCTGCAAATCTGTACACTATATATTTAATATATGGCTAATACTGTGCTAAGTTCTTTTCATTTTAAAATAATTTGTCTGATTTGTTTAATTTTGAAATTATTTGAGTTATTAAAGAATTGTCTCTACTTGAGAAAGAATGATTAAAATAAGACAAGTGTTTGAAAATATTCTTATACTTGATCAGACTAATTTCTGGTTGTGTTGTTTTGTGGCCATAGTGGCTATGAGTATCTGACTATACATTATTTTTAAACCATTTTATTTTGAGGTTTTACTGATAGACAGTGAGCTATACAACCCCGTCCCTCAGGTTCTCCAGGCAAGAGCACTGGAGTGGGCTGCCGTTTCCTTCTCCAATGCATGCAAGTGAAATGTGAAAGGGAAGTTGCTCAGTCGTGTCCAACTCTTAACAACCCCATGGACTGCAGCCTACCAGGCTCCTCCGTCCATCGGATTTTCCAGGCAAGACTGCTGGAGTGGGTTGCCATTGCCGTCTCTGAACTACACTACCTGACGTATAAATATTAATTTATATAACTAAAGATATAAATTATAATATATTTATATATTATAAATTATAAATATATTGATATGTTTTATAATATGTTTATCATATAATGTTTATAATGTAATGTTTTACAATATGTTTATAATATACATCATATATATGTACATATAACACTCCAGTGTTATATATGTGTTGTATATATATAACACTGGAGTGGGTTTCCATTTCCTTCTCCAGGGGATTGTCCCAATTCAGGGGTCAAACCTGTGGCTTTTGCACTGGAAGGCATATTCTTTATGACTGAGCCACCAGGGACTCCCATGTGAAAGATGAGGACCTAAAGTGAAGTCGCTCAGTCATGTCCGACTCTTTGCGACCCTCTGGACTGTAGCCTACCAAGCTCCTCTGTCCATGGGATTCTCCAGGCAAGAAGACTGGAGTGGGTTGCC
>SJYC01025608.1:0-42490 GCA_006408675.1 Madoqua kirkii | reverse complement strand
AAGGGCTGCCCTTTGCTCACACAGGCAGGAGCGAGGTTGGCAGGGCCTGGGGTGGAGGGAGGTTCTTGCACACGGTTGCACAGCCCTGGGTGAGGCTTAGTGGCCCTCCTCCAAGAAACAAGGAAGGATGGGGAACTGGCTCCAGGGAGCACAATGTCATCTTTGGGGTCCGGTACCTGGCCGCATCTTAACCATGCACCAGCACCCCTGGATAGACAGTACTCTGTCCCTCCGACACACACCAGCTCCGCACTCTGCCCCCCACCCCACACTTTTCTGAGTCATCCTGGTGAGACTGCATTCCAGCCTGTCCCGGCTCCCAGCTGGACCAAGTCACAAGTGCATTCAGAAGAGAGTTGGGACCTTGTGAGATGGAGGGAGACCCTGGCGGAGAGGAAACAAGCACAGCTCAGGTAGAGAGAGCCGTGTTCCCACCCCTGCAGACTGCTCACTTGTGAGCTGCGTGCCTGGCCCCAGATCAGCAACAGATCTTCAAATTTAGCTCAGAGAACACGGCCACCCTTCCCAGACTTTCCAGCCTGCCAGCCATGGGCACAGCCAAGCTAAGTGCCCACAGGCCCTGCATCCTCTGACATCTACCCTTCTGGGTCATAAACGTCTTGGCGCTGTTCTCCCCGCAGAATGGAAGCTCCTGGGGGAGCACAGCGAGCTGTCTCCTTCTGCAGGTGTGTTGGAAGTGACCCTAGGAACAGTCTTGGGGGACAACTTTGCCTGCCTGGTAGCCTGAACCCCATCACTAGTCACTTGGTGACTGGGTAGCTATGGCAAGTGTGTGGGGAGGTTATAATTGTAATAATTGGAGCTGTTGGCCATGGAGCCAGGCTGTTTGGGTTCAGACCTCAACTCTGCTACTTAACAGGGTTCAAAACTTGGGTATGTTGCTTAAACTCTGTTTCCTCATCTGTAAAATGCAGAGAATAAGAATAAGTGACTCACTCACTGCAATTGAAAATAGGAAAGTTTTTTGGAAATATCTTGTGATATGGATCTCTGACATAATTCCACAGTGATAAGAGAACAGACTGCACGATTTCCATACCTTTAGACCATGAAATTTTTGCACCTTGTTTTATGTCCCTGGATATGTTCCAGTGTCTCCTGGTTTATAGTCTGTGGGAACTTGAACAGAATCTGTACCCTGCTGTTGTGTGAAAATTGTGTAAAAACTTAATTATGTTGAATTAGTTCATGGCACTTTTCAGGTCTACTATATCCTTCTACTTCTCTGTATATTCATTCTATTAATTTTTGAGAGTTTGATATTGAAACTCCAACTAAAAAGTCTTAATTTATCTACTTAAAAATAATTGTAATATACAGTAGAACTACAACTTTGTTCTGTATTTTCCAAGTCTCCTGTAAGTGTGTTATCATATTTTCATAATTTAAAAAATAAAAAGAAACAGACAAAAAAATTACTGTGTACACCTGAAACTAATACAGTATTGTAAGTCAGCTAGCTTACTTGAATTAAAAAATTGCTAAGTTATTTTCAAAAGGGGTTATACCATTCTGTTCCCACTTGCAGTATATGAGAGTTTCCAGTCCCACATCCTCACCAACACTTAGGATGGTCAGTCTTTTTAATTTTAGCCCTTCTAATGTGTTTGTAGTAATATCACACAATCATTTTAAATTGTATTTTTCTAATACAAGTCCTTGTCAGATACATGATTTGCAAATGTTTTCCTCCCAGTTTATGCCTTCCTTTTTTATTTTCATAATGGTATCTTTTGAAGAACAAGAAGTTAATTTTGTTGAAGTCCAGTTTATTGATTATTTTACTTTAAAGTTTGTGCCTTTTATGTCCTATATAGCAAATCTTTTCCTAACCCAAGATTGCTGAGATTTTTTTTCCTATGTTTTCTTTCAGAGATTTTATAGTTTTAGCTCTTACACTTTAGGTCTATGATCCATATTGAGTTCACGTTTATATATTGTATGAGCAAAGGGTTCAGATTCATTTTTGTATGTTACCTTTCCAGTTTTTCTATACTATCAAAGATTACTCTTTCCCTATTGAATTATTTTGGAGCTTGTCAAAAATCACACAAGATATATGTGACTATTTCTTAACTCTCTTTTTTTCTGTTCCATTTATCTGTATATCTGTCTCTGTGCCTTGATTACTGTAGCCTTTTGATGAGTCTTGAAATCAAGTAGTGTAAATCCTCCAACTTTGTTCTTTTCAAAGTTGTTTGGCTGTTCTAGGTTATTTAAATATATGCCCTTTATCAGGTTGTGGAAGTTTTTCTCTATTCCAGGTCTAATGAGATTTTAAAAATCTTGAGTGGTTATTTTTGATATGTGCTTTTCTGCCTACATTGAAGTACACATAAGTTCTTGAACATTGTATTCTCATATGACTGTTTTGACTGCCTTTGTGGTGATTTTGTGGTTGTTTTCCACAGTCCCATATGTTTTGAAATTCAAGCCATGCTGTCTGTAATGAGATTGAAGATCGTTATGTAAGCATTTGTCAACCAATTCAGAGGGACAGGAATCTCTGCACTTTTGATGCCGAGGTTCTTACTTGGCTGAGGCACTTAAAAGTATTTACTTAGGCATTCATTTCACAAATATTCAACACAGTATTAGTCAAAGTAAATACTAGTTGTGATAACAAAACCCTAAATCTCAGTGGCTTAACATAAAAAGTGTTAATTTTTGCTAGTGTTCAGTTCAGTTGCTCAGTCATGTCTGACTCTTTGCAACCCCATGGACTTCACCAACTCCCGAAGCTTGCTCTAACTCATGTCCGTTGAGTCGGTGACACCATATAACCATCTCATCTTCTTTCATCTTCTTCTCCTCCTGCCTTCAGTCTTTCCCAGTGTTAGGGTCTTTTCCAATGAGTCAGTTGTTTGCATCAGGTGGCCAAAGTATTAGAGTTTCAGCTTCAGCATCAGTCCTTCCAGCAAATATTTGGGACTGATTTTCTTTAGGATGGACTGGTTGGATTTCCTTGCAGTCCAAGGGTCTCTCAAGAGTCTTCTCCAATGCCACAGTTCAAAAGCATCAATTCTTCAGTGCTCAGCTTTCTTCATAGTTGAATTCTCACGTCCGTACATGACGACTGGAAAAACCATAGCTTTGACTAGACGGACCTTTGTTGGCAAAGTTATGTCTCTGCTTTTTAACATGCTGTCTAGGTTGGTCATAGCTTTTCTTCTAAGGAGCAAATGTCTTTTAATTTCATGGCTGCAGTCATCATCTGCAGTGATTTTGGAGCCCCTCCAAAATAAAGTCTCTCACTGTTTCCATTGTTTCCCCATCTATTTGCCATGAAGTGATATCACGGGACTGGATGCCATGATTTTAGTTTTCTAAATGTTGAGTTTTAAGCCAACTTTTTCACTCTCCTCTTTCATCAAGAGACTCTTTAGTTCCTCTTTATTTTCTGCCTTTAGGCTGGTGTCATCTGCGTATCTGAGATTGAGATTATTGATTTCTCCTGGCAATCCTGATTCCAGCTTGAGCTTCAGCCAGCCTGGCATTTTGCATGATGTACTCTGCATAGAAGTTAAACAAGCAGAGTGACAATATACCGCCTTGATGTGACAAGCGTGATAGGCAGCTGTATGTCAATTGTCTCTCGTGCATATTTTTGTATACAGATTTCCTAAAGGTTCCTCAGTTTCTGTGGGGTCCTTCCGTTTTCTAGCTGCACTGATTCAGTTCTTTACTTCCAGCCTTGTGTTTTGGGGGAGAATTTAGAAGACTGCACAGGATTTTTTAGAAGCCAGGCATGAAAGGCATGTACATCATTTATGCTCTCATTTCTTTGGCCAGAACTTAGTCATACAGCCAGCCTAATTTCCAAGCTGCTGGAAAGTATTGATTTGCCACAAATGTGGGGAGTGCTGGTAAACTCTGTCACATACAACTCTTTTGAGTTAGGTACTGTGCTAAGTGCTGGGGATTTAATAGTGGACTTGATTCTTGTTCTGGCTGAGGTTACCTTCCAGGATGGATTGGGAGTAGAGGGTGTGTGGCATACTTGGGTATTTGATAAAGGAAGAATCATTTACTGCCTTCCATTTGTGATTGGCCAGATGACTTCTCTTGCTTGATGAAGTTAAGGTAATAATTTTCATATGAAAAAGTAAACATGAATATATTAACATGAATTATAATTGAAGCATTAAAAATGTCACTAAACTTCTTATTAGTCTTGTAAGTAGTATTTTAACTAGATCTGTAAAGAACAAATATGGTAGATGTATATGGCTTGCATGATGTCTGGAAAGTTTTTTGAGTCAGTGTGATCTTGGGTGGCCTTGGCCTATAGCGGTCCAAGCTGGATATCCGTTCCTGTCCTGAGATTGAGGTGGGGAGAAACTCTTCAACCTGGGGCTCATCTGTCTCCTACCTCAATTACCCTACATTTAAACACTAAGTTATTTTACTTATCTTTAAGATGAAAGTTATTTTCAGCTTATCTTGAAAAGCAGTCTGACAATACTAAATCTAACTTCTTTTTTTTTGGCAGCAGCTGGCAGGAGCTAAGTTCTGGCCATCTTCTTTGGATAGTCTTTAGTCTTCTGGTTGCCTCAAGCCCATCTGATTGCTTTACTCATTTTACTGACCTCTTTTGGATATTTGAATTTATGACTTTTGTATGAAGTGATTTACTAACTTTTGGAACATCTTAAAATGACACTTAGAAAAAGAAATGGGTAGTTTAGAACAAATGTATCATACATATTGGGGAAATTGCTATAGTTAGTAATCTATGTTCTCTGATAAGTTCAGAGTTTCATAGTTGTAGGAAAAAAAGCTTATTGTTATTCTCCTGAGCAATAATATGCCATATGCCCTTTAGAAATCAGAGCTTTTGTTCTAATGATTTTTTTTTTAATTTATTGATTTTGTAAGCTTGTTTTTTTTTTCACTATTTTCACTATTTTTTTCACTATTTCAATATTCATTTCTAATATTACATTGGTCATAAACCCTACTAAATGTGTTTCATACTTCCATGAAACCATACATACCAAAGTAAGACAGGTATTCAAACGAAAAGAAAAATGGAGTGGAGCCTTTTTCAAAAAAATTAATCTGGACTAGGGTTAGGGGTTCTTGAGAGATTGGCCAAAAGAAGATAGCTGCCGAAGAACTGCTAGGGTCATTTCCGCTGTGCATCTTTTAAATGTGTCTTAAGTCTTATGGCATGATAATGTTTTCAGTTACTAAAAGAGTCACCTGATTTTAGCAGAAAACATTCACCTTCAATAATAATTTCTCTTTGAAATGTTTACAGAGAAGGAAAATGAGGTTGCTTACTGGCAAAGCTGTTGAGTGTTTTCCCGGGAAGTGACTCTTGTCTGGTGCTCTTTTCATTGCACCAGCAGCTCCATATCAAGGGTTTCTTATGCTTCCTATTGAAGCATTCTTAAGCAAGTTTTTGGCAGACTTTTCTGTTGCATCTTTCTACTGTGTAAATAGAGGCATTAGAAGAAATGTAATTTTTGAATACTGCTTAACCAGTTTCTGCTTGGTAATGTGCCCCAAGACCCTCAATGAATGCCAGCAAACAAATTAGACCCACAGTGTATTTGATATGTATATCTTTTCCCCAAACAAAATTTGAATTCTACAAACACAAATTGAGTCATTTTCCAAATGTTTGTATATGAATGGAAGTTTTTGTCCTATCCTTCTCTAACCAATACCATAAAACTTCTGAAGGTCTATGATGCATTTGTTTTACAATGTTAATCCAAAACAAAACTTTATTCTGACTAAACTTGTAGCTATAGAGAGATACCAAACTCATTTCTATTGATCAGTACAACATGTTTGTACCAGCTATATCCAAAAAAATGTGTAAAAGAGTGCCACGCTGTAAATTATAGTTGTAAACACAAGTGCAGCTGTTACAAATCTAGCAAAACCTCAGATTAAACAATTTAAAATTTACTGAAGATGACATTCCAGACCCATTTTTTCATAATATAAACACTCTGGGACATGCCTTTGAAATGAGTGGGATTGTCATTAATATTAATGCCACTGAATTCAAGACAGGGAGGTCATTTCTTTTGAGCTTCATTTTCACTCCTAATTTTTGGAATAAAATATGCTTTTAGCCTAAAGTATGGCATGTTTATTCACGGCCTGAAAAAAATTTGATCCTGTTGCTTTTGAATTGCAGGCATGCAAAAATATGGTATAAATATTTTAGTCTTTATTTATGGCCTTTTAACTCAAATGAGTTTGTTAGAATTAAATTTGGCAAAAATTAGCTGCTAGTGGAATCCAGTTGCTTTGGTCAATTAAAAAAATAAAAAGACACTAAAAATAGTTGCTATTTTAAGATTGTATTAGTTTGACATTTAGAATCCTGTACTTAAGGAATTTTTATTTAAATGATTGTGAGCATGTTTCTTGTGGTTTTGCCTTTCAGCTAGCCCAGGGTGGGACAAGCATTCAGAATCTGCCCCACTCTAATTTGCTTTTCTCCTTATTTTCCACTTAGTGGTATGACTGGTTGAGTACCAATTCAGCATTATAACATTTTCTAGAATTACATTCTGTGCTCTGATATCTTATGACATCTTGTATGAATTTTGAATATACAAGGATCAAATTCAAGCTGTTTGAATGAACTGGGCTAGTAGTTCTGGGTGGTGGGGAGGAGGAGGCAGGTGGTTGTTTTGGTTTTGTTTCCTTGTTTGTTGTTGACTAGATTTTAAAATTCATTTGCCTTTTCTGAATTTCTGGTCTAGAGTTTTGAGGGAGCCTTTAAATTGGGTAATGGAGCACTTATGTGACTGTTGATAAACTACCTCTAGTCCTTGAAGAAAAAGAGGCATTTATCTAAAGAAGCCAGTGGACTCTCTCATTTACATTTGTTCTCTAACTTCTGCCGAACATATTTTTTTGATCAGGAGAATTGCCAGCCATTGTCAAGTACCACGTTGTAACCTAACATTGGTAGTTGTGATTGGTAGCACGTAGCTGATCTTGTTATCCCTTATACAGAAGAGCTTCGGATATTTCTGTCAACCAACCAAGACGATTGGTATACCACAATGACTGCTGCTGGTGCTTTTGCCTTCCTATTCTTTCTTTTTTTCTCCTTTCTTTTTACTTTGAGAGTTTGTGGAGGTTTAACTCTTTTGTTATTTACATGAGATAGAAATCTGGGCAAATATAAATAACTCCTTTTTTTGTTTAAAAGTTTCTTTGCAACCATCTGAGGATTTTTCTTCCTTATCATCCATTCTTCTATTCTTTCTCTGGTATTATATATATCTTCTCTTTACTATATCCTCTTTCTTGGTTAACTCCTTGCTTTTGGGGGAGCACATCCTCTAGTACCTTCTTAAAATGGTGTGTGGAAGGTAAATTATTTTGGTCACTGTACTAGTTATACTCGATTGATAGTTTGTCTGGATATAGAATTCCAGGTTGGAATTAATTTTCCTTCAGAATTGTGAATTCTGAATAATTTTCCTTCAGAATTGTTCCATTTCCCTCTGTCTGCCAATGCTTTTATAATAATATCTTATGATGATGTGTTGTTGTGTGAAATTTTTCATCCATTGTGATGAGTGCTTGGCTAGCCCTTCCAATCTGAAAGTGCTTGTCTTCTAGTTTTTGGTTTTTTTAAGTTTTGTTGATTATATTCTCCCTTCATTTTCTTTGGTGCCTGACCTCCAGATATTTACAGTTTGCCTCCAGGAGTAATGCTTCTATAACTGGAGTGACTGTTCTCTAGAGATAGGGAGCAAGGTTTTTTTTTATTTTATTTTTTTAGTATAAAAATGTTTGTTGTTTGATAAGTTGGGGGTGCTCAAGACAACCTTCAGGTTTGATAATTTACTAGGAAAACTCAGAATTCAGCATCTAGTTGTCACCATGCCTATGATTTATTGCATAGGGAAAGAACACAAAGCAAAGTCAACAAAGGGAAAAGGTGCATGGGATGAATTCTGGAGGAAACCAGTCACAAGCTTCTAAGAGTCTTTTCCTTGAGGAGTCACACAAAACATGTAATTTCACCAGCAGAATTATGACAACACATGTGAAATGTCATCCATCAGGGAAGCTCATTAGAGATTCAGTGCCTAAGGTTTATTTTGGGGCCTGGTTGCATAGTCATCCACTGTCTAGCAAGTATCAAAATTTCAAACCCTTGGAAGGAAAGCAGATGTTCAGGATCAGTGACATTGTTTGTACAGTTTGTGCACAGAGAGTCCATCTTAGCAGTAAGGTTGGTAGGAACTATTACAGTATTCAAGTTCCCAGACCCTAGCCAAGGGCCACCCTTGCAAGTTTTTTCATTCTTTTTTTAAACTTTTTATTTTTATTGGGGCCCTGCTTATTTAACTTACATGCAGAGTACATAATGAGAAACGCTGGGCTGGAAGAAACACAAGCTGGAATCAAGATTGCCGGGAGAAATATCACTAACCTCAGACATGCAGATGACACCACCTTATGGCAAAAAGTGAAGAGGAACTAAAAAGCCTCTTGATGAAAGTGAAAGAGGAGAGTGAAAAGGTTGGCTTAAAGCTCAATATTCAGAAAACAAAGATCATGGCATCCGGTCCCATCACTTCATGGGAAATAGATGGAGAAACAGTGGAAACAGTGTCAGACTTTATTTTTTGGGGCTCCAAAATCACTGCAGATGGTGACTCTAGCCATGGAATTAAAAGACACTTACTCCTTGGAAGAAAAGTTATGACCAACCTAGACAAGATATTAAAAAGCAGAGACGTTACTTTGCCAACAAAGGTCCGTCTAGTTAAGGCTGTGGTTTTTCCTGTGGTCATGTATGGATGTGAGAGTTGGGCTATAAAGAAAGCTGATCATGGAAGAATTGATGCTTTTGAATTGTGGTGTTGGAGAAGACTCTTGAGAGTCCCTTGGAGTGCAAGGAGATCCAACCAGTCCATCCTAAAGGAAATCAGAATGGAAGGACTGATGTTGAAGCTGAAACTCCAATACTTGGGCCACCTGATGCAAAGAGCTGACTCATGTGAAAAAATTCTGATGCTGGGAAAGACTGAAGGCAGGAGGAAAAGGAGATGACAGAGGATGAGATGGTTGGATGGCATCACCGACTCAATGGACATGAGTTTGAGTAAACTCCATGAGTTGATGATGGACAGGAGGCCTGGCGTGCTGCAGTCCATGGAATCACAAAGAGTCAGACAGGACTGAGTGACTGAACTGTAGTGATGTGTTAGTTGCTCAGTCATGTCTGAATCATGTGAACCCATGGACTGTAGTCCATCAGGTTTCTCTGACCCTGGGATTCTCCAGGCCAGAATACTGGAGTGGGTTGCCATCCTTTCTTCAAGGGATCTTCCCAACACAGGTATTCAACCCAGGTCTCCTGTATTATAGACAGATTCTTAACCTTCTGAGACACTAGGGAGGCTAGAGTGGAATCTAATCTGATAGATAGGTCTGGTGGCCTTATCAAAAGAGGGAAGAGATCTCTTTTCCTTCACACACCAAAGAAGAGGTCATGTGAGTACACAGAGATAGATGGCAGGGGAGAGGATCTCACCAGGAACCAAGTTGTCCAGAACCTTTTGGTTTTTTTAGCTTCTAAAACTATTAGAAAATAAACTTGTGTTGTTTACGCCACCCACTGTATGGTTTTTGGTTATTTCACCCTGAGTTAAGACAGCTTGAGATCAGAATAGGACCTCAGCTTTATCAAAGTGAATCCTATGTGAACCAAGAGAATATTATCAATAACATGGTGCTGGATTTTTTGTTGTTGTTTTTTGTGTGTTTTACTTCTCTTCTTGTCTGTTAGCTTTCAAACTTTGCTAACTTATCCACATACCATCTCTTCTGAAGTAGCAGAAGTCATTAACCCAGTGTTCTGGATCTGTGCCATCCAGTATCATAGTCAGTAGCCACACATCATGATCCAAATTAATTTAAATTAGTTAAAATTAAATTAAAATTAAGTTCCTCACTGGCACTAGCCACCTTTCATGTGTTTAACAGCCACCTGTGTTTAGAGATGTGGTTGTAGTTCAGTCACTAGTCACGTCTGACACTTTCTGATCCCAGAGATTGCAGCATGCCAGGCTTTCCTGTCCTGCACCGTCTCCTGGAGCTTGCTCAAATTCATGTCTATTGAGTTGGTAATATCATCCAACCACCTCATCCTCTGTTGTCCCCTTTTCCTCCTGCCTTCAATCTTTCCTAGCATCAGGTAGTACATAATGAGAAACGCTGGGCTGGAAGAAACACAAGCTGGAATCAAGATTGCCGGGAGAAATATCACTAACCTCAGACATGCAGATGACACCACCTTATGGCAAAAAGTGAAGAGGAACTAAAAAGCCTCTTGATGAAAGTGAAAGAGGAGAGTGAAAAGGTTGGCTTAAAGCTCAATATTCAGAAAACAAAGATCATGGCATCCGGTCCCATCACTTCATGGGAAATAGATGGAGAAACAGTGGAAACAGTGTCAGACTTTATTTTTTGGGGCTCCAAAATCACTGCAGATGGTGACTCTAGCCATGGAATTAAAAGACACTTACTCCTTGGAAGAAAAGTTATGACCAACCTAGACAAGATATTAAAAAGCAGAGACGTTACTTTGCCAACAAAGGTCCGTCTAGTTAAGGCTGTGGTTTTTCCTGTGGTCATGTATGGATGTGAGAGTTGGGCTATAAAGAAAGCTGATCATGGAAGAATTGATGCTTTTGAATTGTGGTGTTGGAGAAGACTCTTGAGAGTCCCTTGGAGTGCAAGGAGATCCAACCAGTCCATCCTAAAGGAAATCAGAATGGAAGGACTGATGTTGAAGCTGAAACTCCAATACTTGGGCCACCTGATGCAAAGAGCTGACTCATGTGAAAAAATTCTGATGCTGGGAAAGACTGAAGGCAGGAGGAAAAGGAGATGACAGAGGATGAGATGGTTGGATGGCATCACCGACTCAATGGACATGAGTTTGAGTAAACTCCATGAGTTGATGATGGACAGGAGGCCTGGCGTGCTGCAGTCCATGGAATCACAAAGAGTCAGACAGGACTAGTGACTGAACTGTAGTGATGTGTTAGTTGCTCAGTCATGTCTGAATCATGTGAACCCATGGACTGTAGTCCATCAGGTTTCTCTGACCCTGGGATTCTCCAGGCCAGAATACTGGAGTGGGTTGCCATCCTTTCTTCAAGGGATCTTCCCAACACAGGTATTCAACCCAGGTCTCCTGTATTATAGACAGATTCTTAACCTTCTGAGACACTAGGGAGGCTAGAGTGGAATCTAATCTGATAGATAGGTCTGGTGGCCTTATCAAAAGAGGGAAGAGATCTCTTTTCCTTCACACACCAAAGAAGAGGTCATGTGAGTACACAGAGATAGATGGCAGGGGAGAGGATCTCACCAGGAACCAAGTTGTCCAGAACCTTTTGGTTTTTTTAGCTTCTAAAACTATTAGAAAATAAACTTGTGTTGTTTACGCCACCCACTGTATGGTTTTTGGTTATTTCACCCTGAGTTAAGACAGCTTGAGATCAGAATAGGACCTCAGCTTTATCAAAGTGAATCCTATGTGAACCAAGAGAATATTATCAATAACATGGTGCTGGATTTTTTGTTGTTGTTTTTTGTGTGTTTTACTTCTCTTCTTGTCTGTTAGCTTTCAAACTTTGCTAACTTATCCACATACCATCTCTTCTGAAGTAGCAGAAGTCATTAACCCAGTGTTCTGGATCTGTGCCATCCAGTATCATAGTCAGTAGCCACACATCATGATCCAAATTAATTTAAATTAGTTAAAATTAAATTAAAATTAAGTTCCTCACTGGCACTAGCCACCTTTCATGTGTTTAACAGCCACCTGTGTTTAGAGATGTGGTTGTAGTTCAGTCACTAGTCACGTCTGACACTTTCTGATCCCAGAGATTGCAGCATGCCAGGCTTTCCTGTCCTGCACCGTCTCCTGGAGCTTGCTCAAATTCATGTCTATTGAGTTGGTAATATCATCCAACCACCTCATCCTCTGTTGTCCCCTTTTCCTCCTGCCTTCAATCTTTCCTAGCATCAGGGTCTTTTCTAGTGAGTCAGTTCTTTGCCTCAGGTGGCCAGAGTATTGGAGTTTCAGCTTCAGCATCAGTCCTTCCAATGAATATTTTGGGTTAATTTCCGAAATATTCCTTGCTATCCAAGAAATATCTCCTTGCTGTCCAAGAGACTCTCAAGAGTCTTTTCCAATACCACAGTTCAAAAGCATCAATTCCTCAGTTCCTTGGTGCTCAACATCCTTATGGTACAACTCTCACATCCATACATACCTACTGGAAAAACCATAGCTTTGACTTTGTGGACCTTTCTCCCCAAAGTAATGACACTGCTTTTTAATACTCTGTCTAGGTTTGTCATAGCTTTTCTTCCCAGGAGCAAAAATCTTTTAATTTCATGGGTGCAGTCACCATCTGCAGTGATTTTGGAGCCTAAGAAAATAAAGTCTGTCACTGTTTCCATTGTTTCCCCATCTATTTGCCCATGAAGTGACAGGACTGGATGCCATGTTCTTAGGTTTTGAATGTCGAGTTTATTTATTTATTTTAATTGGAGGCTAATTACTTTATAATATTGTAGTGGATTTTGCCATACATTGACATGAATCAGCATTGACATGAATGTTGAGTTTTAAGCCAGCTTTTTCACTCTCCTCTTTCAACTTCAGTTCCCCTTAGCTTTCGGCCAAAAGAGTGGTGTCATCTGCATATATCAGGTTTTTGATATTTCTCCCAGCAATCTTAATTTCAGCTTGTACTTCATCCAGCCCAGCATTTCACATGATATACTGTGCCAGATCTATTGGGTCATTGAAAAAGCAAGACAGCACCAGAAAAACAGCTACTTTGCTTAATTAACTACACCAAAGCCTTTGACTGTGTGGATCACAACAAACTGTGGAAAATTCTTCAAGAGAAGGGAATACCAGACCACCTGACCTGCCTCCTGAGAAATACGTGTGCAGGTCAAGAAGCAACAGTTAGAACTGGACATGGAACAATGGACTGGTTCCAGTCAGGAAAGGAATATGAAAAGGCTGTGTTTTGTCACCCTGCTTATTTATTTAACTTATATGCAGAGTACATCATGAGAAATACTGGACTAGATGAGGCACAAGCTGGAATCAAGATTGCTGGGAGAAATATCAATAGATGACACCACCCTTATGGCAGAAAGTGAAGAAAAACTAAAGAGCATCTTGATGAAAGTGAAAGAAGAGAATGAAAAAGTTAGCTTCAAACTCAACATTCAGAAAATTAAGATCATGGCATTTGGTCCCATCACTTCATGGCAAATAGATGGAGAAACAATGGATACAGCGACAGACTTTATTTTTTGGGGCTCCAAAATCACTGCAGATGGTGAGCGCTGCCATGAAATTAAAAGCCGCTTTCTCCTTGGAAGAAAAGTTATGAACAACCTAGATAGCTTGTTAAAAGCCAGAGAAATTTGTTGTTTTGCCAACAAATGTCCATCTAGTCAAAACTGTGGTTTTTCCAGTGGTCAAGTATGGATTTGAGAGTTGGACTGTAAAGAAAGCTGAGCACTAAAGAATTGATGCTTTTGAACTGTGATGTTGGAGAAGACTTTTGTCCATTCCTTGGACAGCAAGGAGATCCAACAGAGATAGTGAAGGAAATCGGTCTTGAATATTCATTGGAAGGACTGATGCTGAAGCTGAAACTAATACTTTGGCACCTAATACAAAGAAGTGACTCATTGGAAAAGACTGTGATGCTGCGAAGGTTTGAAGGCAAGAGGAGAAGGAGATGACAGAGGATGACATGGTTGCATGGCATCACCGACTCAGTGGACATGAGTTTGAGTAAACTCTGGGAGTTGATGATGGACAGGGAGGCCTGGTGTGCTGGAGTCCCTGGGGTCACAAAGAGTTGGACACAACTGAGCTACTAAACTGAACTCTGCATGTAAGTTAAAAAAGCAGGGTGACAATATATAGCCTTGACTTACTGTTTTCCCAATTTGGAACTAGTCTGTTGTTCCAAGTCTGGTTATAAGTGTTTATTTTTGATGTGCATACAGATTTCTCAGGAGTGCAGTTATGCAGTAGTTTGAACATTCTTTGGGCTTTTATTTTTTTAAGGGCTAAAGAATCTGCATGCAGTGCAGGAGACCTCACTTTGATACCTGGGTTGGGAAGATCCCCTGGAGAAGGGAATGGCTACCTACTCCAGTATTCTGGCCTGGAGAACTCCATCGACTATATAGTCCATGGGGTTGCAAAGAGTCAGACATGACTGAGGGACTTTCACTTTGAACATTCTTTGGCATTGGCCTTCTTGGGATTGGAATGAAAACTGACCCCAATTCTATGGCCACTGCTGAGTTTTCAAAATTTGCTGTCATTTTGAGGGCAGCACTTTAACAGCATCATCTTTTAGGATTTGTAGTAGCTCAGCTAAAATTCCATCACCTCAACTAACTTTGATTAAAGTGATGCACCCTAAGGCCCACTTGACTTCACATTCCAGGATGTCTGGCTCTAGGTCAGTGATCACACCATTATGATTATCTGGGTTATGAAGATCTTTTTTATAGTTCTTCTGTGTATTCTTGCCACCTTTTCTTAATCTCTTCTGCTTCTGTTAAGTCCATACCATTTCTGTCCTTTATTGTGCATATCTTTGCATGAATTGTTCCCTTGGTATCTCTGATTTTCTTGCAGAGATCTCTAGCCTTCCCCATTCTGTTGTTTTCCTCTATTTCTTTGCATTGTTCACTTAAAAAGGCTTTCTTATCTCTCCTTGCTGTTCTTCATTTCATTTCAGTTCAATTCAGTTGTTCAGTCTTTGTGACCCCATGGACTGCAGCATGCCAGGCCTCCTATCCATCACTAACTCACAGAGTTTACTCAGACTCATGTGCATTAAGTTGGTGATGCCATCCAACCATCTCATCCTCTGTCGTCCCCTTCTCCTGCCTTCAATATTTCCTAGCATCAAGGTCTCCAAAGAGTCAGTTGTTCGAATCAGGTGGCCAATATACTGGAGTTTCATCTTCAGCATCAGTCCATCCAGTGACTATTCGAGACCGAAGTCCTTTAGGATGGACTGATTAGATCTTGCTGTCCAGGGAACTCTCAAGAGTCTTTTCCAGTACAACAGTTCAAAAGCATCAATTGTTTGGCACTCAGATTTGTTCATAGTCCAACTCTCACATCCATACATGACTACTGGAAAATCCATAGCTTTTACTAGACAAACCTTTGTTAGCAAAGTCCCTGCTCTTTAATAAGCTGTAGGTTGATCATACCTTTTCTTCCAAGGAGCAGGCATCTTTTACTCTCATGGCTGCGGTCACCATGTGCATTGATTTGAAGCCCCATAAAATGAAGTCTCTCACTGTTTATACTGTTTTCCAGTCTATTTCCCATGAAGTGATGGGTCCCAATGCCATATCTTAGCTTTCTGAATGATTGAGCTTTAAGTCAACTTTTTCACTCTCCTCTTTCACTTTCATCAAGAGGCTTTTTAGCTCCTCTTCACTTTCTGCCACAAGGGTGGTGTCATCTGCATATTTGAGGTTATTGATGTTTCTCCCGGTAGTCATGATTCCAGCCTGTGCTTCTTCCAGCCCAGCATTTCTCATTATGTACACTGCATATAAGTTAAATAATCAGGGTGACAGTATACAGCCTTGACATAATCCTTTCCTGATTTGGAACCAGTCTGATGTTCCATGTTCAGTTCTAACTGTTGCTTCCTGACCTGCATACAGATTTCTTAGGAGGAAGGTATGGTGATTTGGTATTCCTCGTTCTTTCAGAATTTTCCACAGTTTGTTGTGATCCACACAGTCAAAGGCTTTGGCATAGTCAATAAAGTAGAAGTAGCTGTTTTTCTGGAGCTCTCTTGCTTTTTTGATGGTCCTATGAATGTTGGCAATTTGATCTCTGGTTCCTCTGCCTTTTCTAAAACCAGCTTGAACATCTGGAAGTTCATGGTTCACATACTCTTGAAGCCTGGCTTGGAGAATTTGGAGCATTCCTTTGCTAGTGTGTGAGACGAGTGCAGTTATGCGGTAGTTTGAACATTGTTTTGCATTGCCTTTCTTTGAGCTTGGAGTGAAAACATGTTTTCCAGTCGTGTGGCCACTGCTGAGTTTTCCAAATTTGCTATAATTTTGAGTGCAGCACTTTCACACCATCATCTTTTAGGATTTGAAATAGCTCAACTGAAATTCCATCTCCTCTACTAGCTTTATTCTTGGTGATGCTTTCTAAGGCCCACTTCGCATTCCAGAATGTCTGGCTCTAGGTGAGAGGTCACACCATGGTGATTATCTGGGTCATGAAGATCTTTTTTGTAGTTCTTCTGTGTATTCTTGCCACCTTTTCTTAATATCTTCTGCTTCTGTTAGGTCCATATCATTTCTGTTTGTACCCATCTTTGTGTGGGCTTCCCTGGTGGCTCAGAGGTTAAAGAGTCTGCCTCCAATGTGAGAGACCTGGGTTTGATCCCTGGGTCTGGAAGATCCCCTGGAGAAGGAAATGGCAACCCACTCCAGTATTCTTGCCTGGAGAATCCCATGGATGGAGGAGCCTGGTTGGCTACAGTCCATGGGGTTGCAAAGAGTCGGACACGGCTGAGCGACTTCACTCACACACTTGCATGAAATATTCCCTTGGTTTCTCTAATTTTCTTGAAGAGACCTTTAGTTTTCCCCCATTCTATTGTTTTCCTCTCTTTTCTTTGATCACTGAAAAAGTCTTTCTATCTCTCCTTGCTATTCTTTGGAACTCTGCATTCAAATTGGCATATCTTTCCTTTTCTCCTGTGCCTTTTACTTCTCAGACAACCATTTTGCCTTTTTGTATTTATTTTTCTTGGGGATGGTGTTGATTCCTGCCTCCTCTGTACAATGTCATGAACCTCCGTCCATAGTTATTCAGGCACTGTATCAGATCTAATCCCTTGAATCTGTTTGTCACTTCAACTGTATAATAGTAAGGGATTTGCTTTAGGTCATACCTGAAGGGTGTAGTGGTGTTCCCTATTTTCTTCAATTTAAGTCTGAATTTGACAATAAGGACAGAATGGATTAAAGATTTACTGAGCATGGCCCTGCCCATCAGAATAAGATCCCTCTTCCCCCTCAGTCAGTCTCTCCAATCAGGAAGCTGCCATAAGCCTCTTATCCTTCTCTCTCAGAGGGCAGACAGTGAGAACTAACTAGTCTGATCACATGGACCACAGCCTTCTCTAATACAATGAAACTATGAGCAGTGCTTTGTAGGACCACTGAAGATGGACGAATCATGATGGAGAGTTCTGACAAAATGTGGTTGACTGGAGAAGGGAATGTCAAACCATTTCAGTATTCTTGCCTTGAGAACCCCATGAACAGTATGAAAGGCAAAAAGATAGGACACTGAAAGATGAACTCCAGGTCAGTAGGTCGCCAATATGCTACTTTAGATCAGTGGAGAAATAACTCCAGAAAGAATGAAGAGACGGAGCCAAAGCAAAAACAACACCCAGCTGTGGATGTGACTGGTTATAAAAGTAAAGTCCGATGCTGTAAAGAGCGATACTGCATAGGAACCTGGAATGTTAGGTCCATGAATCAAGGTAAATTGGAAGTGGTCAAACAGGAAATGGCAAGAGTGAACACTGACCTTTTAGGAATCAGTGAACTAAAGTGGCCTGGAATGGGTGAATTTAACTGAGATGACCATTATATCTGTTATTCTGGGCAAGAATCCCTAAGGAGAAATGGAGTGGCCATCATAGTCAACAAAAGAGTTGGAAATACAGTTCATTTCAGTCGCTCAGTCATGTCCAACTCTTTGTGACCCCAATGAATGGCAGCACACCAGGCCTCCCTGTCCAACACCAACTTCCAGAGTCCACCTAAACCCATGTCCATTGGGTTTGGTGATGGTGATGCGATCCAACCGTCTCATCCTCTGTTGTCCCCTTCTCCTGCCCTCGATCTTTCCCAGCATTAGAGTCTTTTCACATGAGTCAGCTCTTTGCATCAGATGGCCAAAGTATTGGAGTTTCAGCTTCAACATCAGTCCTTCCAATGAACACCCAGGACTGATCTCCTTTAGGATGAACTGGTTGGATCTCCTTGCAGTCCAAGGGACTCTCAAGAGTCTTCTCCAACACCACAGTTCAAAAGCATCAATTCTTGGTGTTCAGCTTTCTTTATAGTCCAGCTCTCACATCTATACATGACCACTGGAGAAACCACAGCCTTGACTAGATGGACCTTTGTTGACAAAATATTGTCTCTTTTTTAATATGCTGTTTAGATTGGTCATAACGTTCCTCCAATGAGTAAGTGTCTTTTAATTTCATGGCTGCAGTCACCATCTGCAGTGATTTTGGAGCCCAGAAAAATAAAAACTCAGCTACTGTTTCCACTGTTTCTCCATCTATTTGTCATGAAGTGATAGGACCAGATGCCTTGATCTGAATGTTTTCTGAATGTTTAGCTTCAAGCCAACTTTTTACTCTCCTGTTTGAGTTTCGTCAAGAGGCTTTTCTTCACTTTCTGCCATAAGGGTGGTGTCATCTGCATATCTGAGGTTTGTAATATTTCTCCCAGCAATCTTGATTCCAGCTTGTGCTTCTTCTAGCCCAGCGTTTCTCATGATGTACTCTGCATAGAAATTAAATAAGCAGAGTGACAATATACAGCCTTGATATACTCCTTTTCCTATTTGGAACCAGTCTGTTGTTCCATGTCCAGTTCTAACTGGTGCTTCCTGACCTACATATAGGTTTCTCAAGAGGCAGGTCAGGTGGTCTGGTATTCCCATCTCTTTCACAATTTTCCACTGTTGATTGTGATCCACACAGTCAATGGCTTTAGCATAGTCAATAAAGCAGACATTGATATTTTTCTGGAACTCTCTTGCTTTTTCAGTGATCCAGTGAATGTTGGCAATTTGATCCCTGGTTCCTCTATCTTTTCTAAAACCAGCTTGAACATCTGGAAGTTCAGTACTTGGAGCAATCTCAGAAATGACAGAATGATCTCTGTTTATTTCCAAGGCAAACCATTCAATATCACAGTAGTCCAAGTCTGTGCCCCAACCAGTAATGCTGAAGAAGCTGAAGTTGAACGGTTTTATGAAGACCTATAGGGGTCTTCATAAAGATGTCTTTTTCATTATAGGAGACTGGAATGCAAAAGTAGGAAGTCAAGCGATACCTGGAGAAACAGGCAAGTTTGACCTTGGAGTACAAAAGGAAGCAAAGCAAAGGTTAACAGAGTTTTGCCAAGAGAATGCACTCATCATAGCAAACACCCTCTTCCAACAAAACGAGAAGACCCTGCACATGGACCTACCAGATATTCAATATTGAAGTCAGATTGATTATATTATTTGCAGCCAAAGATGGAGAAGCTCTATACAATCAGCAAAAAACAAGACTAGAGCTTACTGTGACTCAGATCATAAACTCATTATTGCTAAATTCAGACTTAAATTGGTATTCTTAGATCTCTACATTCAGATGGGTGTATCTTTCCTTTTCTCCTTTTGCTTCTCTTTTTTTGTCAGCTATTTCTAAGCCCTTCTCAGTGAACCATTTTGCCTTTTTTCATTTTCTTTTTCTTGAGAATGGTCTTAGTCACTGCCTCCTGTACCGTGTAATGAACCTCCTTCCATAGTTCAGGTACTTGTCTATCACATCTAATCCCTTGAATCTATTTGTCACTTCCACTGTATAAGGGTTTTAATTTAAGTTGTACCTGAATGGCCTAGAGATTTTCCCTGCTTTCTTCAACTGAAGCCTGAATTTTGCACTAAGGAGTTCAGAGCCACAGTCAGCTCTTGGTCTTGTTTTTGCAGACTGTATGGAGCTTTTCATATTTGTTTGCAAAGAATTAGATGGCATAGATATTGAGCAAAAATTTTCATCATCTTAGAAAGCCTTTCTTAGCAGCACTTTTCTAAATAGTTGCTTCAGACATCTTACTATTTTCTGTCTCAATGGTTCCAGATTTCTATAGATTCAAGGCATACTTCATGAATATTAAAGTTGTTGGTGGATATCTTTAAAAGTTTTAAAACTAAGAAATGGATGCCAATTACAGAGCAAATTCTGTTAAAGTATAATATGTCCAGCTGAGTTTGCAACTGTATTTGCAGTTATCAAGCTATTCTTTTGGTCAAGCTTCTGTAGTGTGTGCCCCTAGAAAGTGTTTTCTGCTCCTGCTGGGCTTGCAATGTATTGATAGGATGAAGAACTTGGATAAACATGCCTTTATACCCTGACACACTCTTCCCTATTTTACTCTTCTGGATGTTTGCTCTGCTCTCTCCTGGAGGTAGTAGATGCAGTTGCTTTAGAAGGAAGCATCAGTATCCAGGTTGTTCTGCTGAGCACTAATTAATCTGAGGAATTATAGACTGAGGTCAGCAGAAATGGCAGTCTGGCATTATTAGGAACAGAATGTTTCATGAGAGAATAAACAGTACAGAATTGTTCAGAAGGGTCATAGTCTCCATGGCAACTGGCCCACCAGTCCATATTGTCATATCTGGGCTGTGGTCTTTAGAGTCCTCAAAACAACCCTGTGTAGTATTTATTATTCCACTTCCAAAGCCAACTGAAGGTAACTCGGGAAGTTTTCGTGTAGTTTTTACTGGGCCACTGGACTAGTGAATAGAGATGCTGGATTCAACTTCTTTCAGATGATTTCACAACTTGTGTTTTTTGCAGCATAATGCAGCTAGGCTGTGTCTGTGGCACTTCCTCTCCACTGAGTGGGACAGTTGACTCAAAGCTGTATTCTGTGTGAAAGGGCTTGTTTGTAGATTGAATACACATTTAGCTTCCCAGGTGGCTTAGTGGTAGTGGTAAAGAATCCATCTGCCAATGCAGGAGAAATAAGAGACATGAGTTCGTTCCCTGGGTCAGGAAGATCTCTTGGAGTAGGAAATGGCAACTCACTCCAGCATTCTTGCCTGGAAAATTCTATGGACAGAGGAGCCTGGTCCACTACAGTCTGTGGCTTAAAGAGTCGGCCATGACTGAGTGTGCACGTGTGTGTGTGTATGCGTGCGCACACACACAAAGAGTGAGTGACCTGGAAGGGGGTGTTTTTTCTTTTACTTTAAGGAATTTTAAGTGATTTTTGTTATTTTTGTTTTAATTACTTTAAAAAATGCAAGAAAAATGTAAAAGAGGTAAAAATTACTCATAACATGACAATTTGAAATCACTTAAAAACTTTTCCTGTGCTTGTAGAGGCATAATTTTGTAAAAATGTTAGCATGTTATTATGCATATCTTCTGCAACTTCTTCTTTGACTTCAGAATTTAGGATGAATGTCTCTACAAGTCAGTCAGGAATATTCTCTGTGTGGCCAACTGCTCTGTTACTTTAAAAATATGTGTGTGTGTGTAATGGTTATTGTTATACCCACTTTAACTCTCCTTCCTTTTAGCCTGTAGGTCTTATTTTTTCTTTCTATGGTGTTACTAAGAAGTAATCATAAGAGGGGAACAAAACCTTATATTTGGTGGCACTCAGCACCAAATAATTCCAGATGTTTGCTTTCCCCATGTGTAGACAGAACCCACGCTGATGCTGTGTTTGTTCTTTTCATCCTCCTTTGTCCTTACTTCTCTTCCATTTCATTTAATTTTAACCTCAGTACCAGACTTCTTTTGTGTAGTCCTTGGCCTGCTGCTGTGGTATATTTGCCACTGGCTCTCTTCCAGCCCTCAGTCACTAATGTGTCTCTTGGCAGGGAATGGAAATGATGGTGGTCCTCTCAGTTGACTCAGGAGCACCCCAAGTCAGCAGTAATATTTGGCATAACACGTACCAGGGTGGGATAACCACATGTCTGCGGACTGGGATTTTAAAGTTGTTAGTTGTACTGAGAGCTGTGGTTTAGTGATCAATTTAAGCAAGAGATTAAATTTATTTCCTGCAGGCTTCTTCTTCTTGGTCATACATCCAACAATATTACCTTATTATTATCTTTCATATTCCTTTTTAATTTTTTTAGCTTAAATTGTCCTTTTACTTAATTTTTCATTTTACTTTGATCTCTTTTTCTTTTCTTCTCCCTATTTCTGATTCCTCACACTAATCAGATTTTCCTTCTGCTTGAATCTAATGATCTAGTTTTTCAAGAGAGTGGGGACAGCAGGGTGAGATAGGAAGATGGTGGGGGTAAATATGCCAACTGATAATTTTTTAATATAATGTTGAACAGGGATGTTAAGGAACCTAATTTCTTTTTGATTCCTTGTGTTTGGGAGAATATAGAGTCAACTGGACACTAATATTAAGTGATTTTTGTGTGCAAAACCTTACAAAGAGATAATAATGACAGATACTGTGGCCATCACTCCTCATGAGGGGATGTGAGCTACCTGGACAGGTCAATCCAGAACTTGGGAAACAGTTTGTGCATCCAGCACTGGGGAGGAGGCTGGCCACAGTGCTCAGGCTGAAGGGTTCTGGAGCCCCTATAAATGTGGTCCAGGAATCTTTCATGGAAGTGCCCATATGGATAAGAGTACAGCATGTGAAATGCTGGGCTAGATGAGGCACAAGCTGGAATCAAGACTTCCGGAAGAAATAGCAACAATCTCACCTAATGGCCCAAAGCAAAGAGGAACTAAAGAGCCTCTCGATGAAGGTGAAAGAGAAGAGTGAAAAACTTTGCTTAAAACTCAACATTCAGAAAACTAAGATCATGCTATCTGGTCCCATCACTTCATGGCAAATAGATGGGGAAACAATGGAAACAGTGACAGACTTTATTTTCTTGGGCTCTGGGCTCCAAAATCACTGTGGATGGTGACTACAGCCATGAAATTAAAAGCCACTTGCCCCCTGGAAGAAAAGCTATGACAAACCTAGACAGCATATTAAAAAGCAAAGATGTTACTTTGCTGACAAAGGTCCATGGTTTTTCCAGCAGTCACGTACAGATGTGAGAGTTGGACCATAAGAAAAACTGAGCACTGAAGAACTGATAATTTCAAATTGTGGTGCTGTAGGAGACTCTTGGAGTCCCTTGGACTCCAAGGAGACCAAACTAGTCTATCCTGAAGAAAATCCACCCTGAATTTTCATTGAAAGGACTGATGCTGAGGTTGAAGCTCCAGTACTTTGGCCACCTGATGGGAAGAGCTGACTCATTAGAAAAGACCTTGATGCTGGGAAAGGTTTAAGGCAGGAGGGAAAGGGGGTGACAGAGGATGAGATGGTTGAATGGCATCCTTGACTCAATGGACATGAGTTTGAGCAAACTCTGGGAGATGCAGAAGGACAGGGAAGCCTGGCATGCTGTGGTCCACGGGATCGCAAAGAGTTGGACAGGACTGGGTGACAATAACAGCAGCAACCCCATCAGAGTCCCCTGTAGCGTTTCCCCTCCTCTTTCTCCCAGACAGCAGGAGTGGCACCACTCTTTTACCACATACACACACACACACTTTTCATTTTCATTTTGCTAACATTTGGTAAGTATGGATATGGTGGCATATCTCCCCACCCTGCCCACTACTTCAGTATTCATTGTCTAAGAATAAGGACATCCTAAATGACCACAGTCCAGTTATCACACACCAGAAGTATCACATCTAAAGTATTCTCCATATATTAAAAATTTCCCAATTATCCAGCCCCCTCCCACAAAATCCCCATTTCCCATGAGTTCATGGTGTGCTGTGGGAAAAGGTACTTGCCTTTGTGGAAGGTGCAGGAAAAATATACCAGCAAAGGTAAACAAACACGACGGTAAGAAACTGTGGCATCAGTGACACAGACATTGTGCATGGATGATAGATAAAAATGGAAAGACTTTCAGAAGGAACTGCATTTTAAGTATATACAGATTTTATTTTGGTAATAGAGCTATATTGTTAGTATATATAGTGTAGTATACTTATTTGAAGAAAAGTTAAGTATTGACTAAGGCATAGAACTAGTTCTGGGCCTCAGAAAAAAAGATTTTAATAATAATTTGAAAAAAATTTTGGACAAATTTTTACTAAAATATTTCTGAGTCTCGTTATTGAATATGTGCATGCGTGCTAAGTTGCTTCAGTCATGTCCAACTTTTTGTGACCCTCTGGACTGTAACCCTCCAGCCTTCTCTGTCCATGGGATTCTCCAGGCAAAAATACGGAGTGGGTTGCTATGCCCTCCTTCAGGGGATCTTCTGACCCAGGGAGTGAACCTGCATCTCTTATGTCTCCTGCACTGGCAGTTGGGCTCTTTACTGATAGTGCCACCTGGGACCCTCTGGTTATTGATTATATCTAAAGAAAAACTCTTGAGAGTCCCTGGGACTGCAAGGAGATCCAACCAGTCCATTCTGAAGGAGATTAGCCCTGGGATTTCTTTGGAAGGAATGATGCTGAAGCTGAAACTCCAGTACTTTGGCCACCTCATGCGAAGAGTTGACTCATTGGAAAAACTTTGATGCTGGGAGGGATTGGGGGCAGGAGGAGAAGGGGACGACAAAGGATCAGATGGCTGGATGGCCTCACTGACTCGATGGACATGAATCTGAGTGAACTCCAGGAGTTGGTGGTGGACAGAGAGGCCTGGTGTGGCTGCGATTCATGGGGTCTCAAAGAGTCAGACACGACTGAGTGACTGAACTGAAACTTATATCTAGCAACAGAATAATTATTAATGAAGCAGTTAACAATGTTAACAATCATGGTTGCCAGGAGAAATATCAATAACCTCAGATATGCACATGACACTACCCTTTGGCAGAAAGCGAAGGGGAACTAAAGAGCCTCTTCATGAAAGTGAAAGAAGTGAGGTGAAGTGAAGGTCGCTCAGTCAAGTTTGACTCTTTGCAGCCTCAGGGACTGTAGTCTGCCAGGCTCCTCTGTCAATGAGATTTTCCAGGTAAAGAATACTGGAGTGGGTCTCCATTCCCTTCTCCAGGGGATCTTCCCAACCCAGGGATCAAACCCAGGTCTCTTGCATTGCAGGCAGATTATTTTTCATCTGAGCCACTAGGGAAGTCAGGAAAGCCACTAGGAAAGTGAAAGAGAAGAGTAAAAGCACTGGCTTAAAACTCAACATTCAGAAAACAAAGATCATGGCATCTAGTCCTATCACTTCATGGCAGATAGATGTGGAAACAATGGAAACAGTGACTGATTTTCTTGGGCTCCAAAAATCACTGCAGATGCTGACTGCAGCCATGAAATTAAAGAACACTTGCTACTTGAAAGTAAAGCTACAACCAACCTAGACAGCATATTTAAAAGCATGGATATTGCTGACAAAGGTCTGTCTAGTCAAAGCCATGGTTTTTCCATTGGTCATGTATGGATGTGAGTTGGACCATATGGAAAGTTGAATGCTGAGAAATTGATGCTTTTGAACTATGGTGTTGGAGAAGACTCTTGAGAGTCCCTTGGACTGCAAGGAGGTCAAACCAGTCAGTCCTAAAGGAAATCAGTCCTGAATATTCATTAGAAGGACTGATGCTGAAGCTGAAGCTACAGTACCTTGGCCACCTGGTGAGAAGAGCCTACTCATTGGAAAAGACCCTGATGCTGGGAAAGATTGAAGGCAGGAGGAGAATGGGATGACAGAGGATGAGATGGTTGGATGGCATCACTGACTTGATGAACATGAATTTGAGCAAGCTCTGGGAGTTGGTGATGGACAGGGAAGCCTGGTGTGCTGCAGTTCATTGAGTCATAAAGACACAACTGAGCGACTGAACTGAACCTCAGGGTGAATCAGATTGAGTTTTTTGAAAGAACCTGTTTATCATCTTCTTGGAAGTTCTAGTTGAAACTGGAAAATTTTTAATTTTATACTAGCTCATTACGTATTATAGGGACTTCCCTATTGTTCACTCAAAAATTCAGTACATTTTAGAAACTAGCTATTAGTTGACCTTAGTTTTGTACATTTTTGTTACTTTGCAAGAGTACCCTTAAGCTCAAATCAACTTAAAATTAGAGTAGATGGTGTGTGCCTATAAAGTCAGACTAAAACTGTATTTTTTTCCTGTTGACACTTGAATAGAAAAAAGTAATCTAAGAATCATGCTACAGTGTACAGTCTTATTCAAAACCACATATACTATAGTATTTTTAAAACCTGGAACCAAAATGTAGAATCATTGTGTTTAATAGCAGTTAAACTACATTTGATATTACTTGTATGTCTCTACTGCTCTATTTTGGCTTTTGGATTACATTAGTGGTATGAGAATGATTTTTATATTTAAGTAAGATGCACTGCTTCACTGCACAGATGGTATCAGTTTTGAATTACAGTACTAAGTAAAAGAAAACTAGAACAACAATGATTTTGCCAGTCTGTTCTTAACTGATTATTTATTTTGGATGATTGTAGTCCTTTTGAAGGTAGCAGACTTAACCTAGAAACTGGAGCCAAGAACCGAATGGGTGGGCACTCCTCCTATTCCCTACTACAGGTCTGCTCATTTTCCCAAGAGAATCAATGCAAGTTCTCCCTGAATGCAAAACTTTACTTCCTTAACAAAACTACTGTCTTGATTAACTTTCCTCTGCTCCTCGTTTAAATATCCACGGGTCAGGTAAGTACTCTGTAGCTCTCACATCCCTATGATCTTGGCCCAATCCTTTTTTTGTTTTCCTCATTTTTTTTCATCCTCCTTAGATAGCTCATCCCTTTCCATGGCTACAAATACCTTCTATCTGTTGATGGTTCCCACATCCATGTCTTTAGCTCAGGTCTGTCTCCTAGCCTACATACTCATTGGACATTTTCACTTGTGTGCCTCAATTATCTTGTACTCAACATGCCCTAAGCTAATTCATCTTTCAGTCTAGGTATGTCCTTATTGTTCTGTTCCTTTTTCTAGTACACAGTGGTACCATGCCTCTAGTTTCCGGATCAGAAACCTGAAAGTGAACGCCACTCAGTCATGTCTGACTCTTTGGGACCCCATGGACCTCAAGGACTGTAGTTGTCTAGGCTTCCCTGTCCATGGGATTCTCCAGGCAAGAATACTGGACTGGGTAGCTTTTCCCTTCTCCAGGGATCTTCCCTACCCAGAGATTGAACCCAGGTGTCCCTCATTGCATGTGGATTCTTTACTGTCTGAGCCACGAGGGAAGCCCCAGAATGCTGGAGTGGGTATCCTATCCCTTCTCCAGTGGATCTTCCTGATCCAGAAGTCAAATCAGGGTCTCCTGCATTGCAGGTGGGTTCTTTATCAGCTGAGCTACTAGCTACAGCACCATCTTACTACGGGAACTGAATATCACCTTTAATTCCTCCCTCTTCATGTTCAGTCAGACACTAAATATTATATACACTCTGTCTTCAGTATCTCTCATATCTAGGCACTTTTCTTCATTCTTTCATGCATTAGACTAGGCCTCAATTACTAAAAGATGATCATCTATCTTACAGTATGAGCTTCCTGTTTTCTACTCATTTTACGTGCTGTTTCTATGTAATTTTTCTAAAATACAAATCTAATTACATCACTTTTGTGGTAGAATTCTCCAGTGGCTTCCTATTACTCAGAATAATGTCCAATACCCGTATCAATCTTATAAGGTTCTTTCAGCTCCACCTACTGCTTGCATAAGCAAGGTGACATCCTTGGTCAAATTTATTTTTTTACCCTACAGTCCTCCTGACACTTATCATTCATGATGTTTTTCTTGTGAGAGCCAAAAATTTTATTGTGGTCTACTGTCCATTAGTAAACCCCAGTCAGAATTGTGTGTTTTTCTTCCTAAAGACACTTTGTACATATTGTAGCAGATAGTTGTACTAGCTGGCAAATTCCTCTGAGAAAGCTCTACCTAGAAGTTATGCTTGATATTATTTCAATGCTTTTATTACTGACTATAAAGAAGCTATGTACTTTACTGAGCCCGATAAAGTAATAGAGGTGATTAGATGTCACCGTAGTCTGTCATTTTCCTCCAGACAAGGTGATAAAGAGTAAACATCTTCTATCTGTTGCTTCTGCTGAAGCAATTGCTCAAACATATGCCAACAGAGGTTGGTTGTAGGTAAGTCTCCTCTAAGAGAGGGGTGTTCCTGAAGATCTTGGGAAGGAAGAAAGGAACAAAGAAAGGAATGTCTCCAGTGGAGGGATGTAAACTGGGAGGTCAAAATACAAAGCACTAATAGAGTAATCCTTTGGCTGGTCTCTATCTCTAGATGCCCTAAGATGTTTGTTTTCACGATTAAAAAAGAACTCACTGTAGGGCTTGCCCAGAGAAGGAAGTAAGTCCTGATTTGGCAAGATCTTAAAACAGCTGCATTATATCTTGTTAGTCTATGCTCTGTCTACTGACAGGTCCTCTTTCCTCAGTCTTTGCACATGCTGTTCCTGTTGCCTGTAACATCCTGCCTCCTATTCACTTCATGAACCCCCACATGCTGTTTGAGTCTCTTTCTTGACACCCTGGGGCTGGGTTAAGTGCTCTGCTGAGTCTCTCTTACTATGGGAACATTTATCACACTGCAGCTTTAGTTTTAAGTTCAGTGACTATGACTAATTTTACCATTTAAAATGAAGAGCATTTTAGAAGGTTTGCTTTTTAAGAGAATTAACTAGAGTTATGAGCCATTTCTCCATTTCTGAAACCAGTAAAGCTATGAGTTGCCTTCGAACCTAATTACAACTTTGAAAATTTGGGTGTAACATACCATAAGGTATTCTGTGGATGAGAGCTAGCCACCCCAGCCTAGCTGCAAGTGTTTTGAATGTGAATGCTGGTGTTCTTTTTTTGGTGTGTACTCTGGTTGCAAAGCCAGCCCAGTCTTGTCCCAACACATGACTTGTGCTTATTTGGCTAATACAGTATATCCTACCTGCATTTTCTCTACTTTCACCTAAAAGTTCTCTTTGCCCTCTTTAGCACTTAGCTCCTAGATCCCCTCCTGTTAGTATGGATATTTGCTTTCATTAACTAGATGTTTTTCCTCAGGTGGTATTATCTAGAACTGTTGTTTTGAGAGCACTTTCATTTCTATACTCAGAGGAGTTGAATAGACATTGATATACCATAATCCAATAAGGATATATATATTTTCCTAACTTATACTTTACTGGAACCCTATTGGACAATCCAAACAAATTACCTTTGGTTAAGAAAAAAAAATACTTAAAGATATAGGAATCTGATATGGAATTTAAAGGAGCAGTGATTAATAAAAAAAGAACATTTATTTTCAAATATGTTTTCTTCACTTTATCAGTCTTCTCTGTCATTCAAAGACATGACACCTGGGCCCTCTGTCTCTTTTCTCTTTTCCAGGCAATGAATCTTCCTGTTATATTAGATCAATGTGTCTATATCATGATCCTTATATCATTTTACATTGGAGTGTAATATAGAAAGTTTTTAATATAATATACAGTAGGCTTGATATTTTCAGATTTAACATGTACAGTTCTCAATATTTTCAGTTGATTTCAAAAATGTATGATATGCAGTAAGTTGTAGTTTTGCTGAGATTCATATTTGAGTAATAGATACTATGAGGCAAATTTGTGAGCCTGAAGCATTGACTTAGTGAGTAAGCTTAACTCACGCCTCAGGATCTGCTTCAGACTGAATTTACTGTCTGTTCAGCATCAGAGCTTACACAATAGTTTTATGAAGTAATAAAACATTTTAAAATGTATTATAAATAAAATGAACTACTAGTCCTGTTGAAGAAAGAGAAGAGAAAATATTAAGATCTAAGAACATGTTATTTTTGGTGTGAATAGTGAAGTTTTGAATAAATTAAGGATTAGGATATCTAATTGTGATTATGAACTAAAATGTGAATGGGTCCATGGTAGTCATCAAGTTAGTGAACGTATTTCGTTGAGTACTCCAGCCAGTGTGAAATTTGCTCAAGTGAATGAGAAATTGTAGAAGTTGAATAGGTAATTGTGTGCTCTGAAGATAAGAAGGAGAAGTCTGTTATTCTTTGTGGAAATTTTTTTGTAGAAAACCAGGGTCATGAATATAAAATATGAAACATCAAGTACTGAAGGCACAAGTCAATTTCTATTAATAAAATAACCTTTTGTGTGAGTAAAGGTCTATAATTTTGAAGGGAGGATAAAAAATTATACTTTCATTATACTACATATAGAAACATATGGAAATATCAAGGGAACATTTCGCCCAAAGATGGGCACATTAAAGGATAGAAGTGATAGAGACTTAGTGGACGCTGGAGAGATCAAGAAGGGATGGGAAGAATGCATATGGAAGAACCGCACAAAAAAGGTTTTGATGAACTGGGTAAGTACAAGCATGTGGTCGATCACCCGGAGCCAAACATTCTGGAATGTGAAGTTAAGTGGGCCTTCTGGTCGATCTGATGGAATTCCAGTCAAGCTATTGGAATAGCTCTACTATTCCAAGGATGATGATGCTTTCAATGTGTCACACGCAATACATCAGCAAATCTGGAAGACCCAGCAATGGCCACAGGACTGGAAAAGGTCAATCCTCATCCCATTTCCCAAGAAGGGTAGTACTAAAGAATGTTCAAACCACTGGACAGTTGCACGCATCTCTCATGCTAGTAATGTCATGTTTAAAGTCTTGCATGCTAGTCGTCAGCATTATGTGAACCAGGATAGGCAGGAGAAAGATCAGCAACTTCAGATATGCAGATGATACCACTCTAATGGCAGAAAACGAAGAGGAACTAAAGAGCCTCTTGATGAAGGTCAAAGAGGAGAGTGAAAAAGCTGGCTTAAAATTCAAAGTTCAAAAAGTGAAGATGATGGCATCTGGTCCCATTACTTCATGCCAAATAGAAGGGGAAACAGATGGAAGTAGTGACAGACTTCCTCTTCTTGGGCTCCAGAATCACTGTGGATGGTGACTGCAGCCATGGAATCAGAAGACAGTTGTTTCTTGGTGGGAAAGCTGTGACAAACCTAGACAGTGTGTTGAAAAGCAGAGCCATTACTCTGCCGACAGAGGTCCATATAGTCAAGGTTAGTGGTCTTCTAGGTGGTTACATGCAGTTCTGAGAGCTGTAAAGAAGGCAGAGCACGGAAGAATTAATGCCTTCAAACTGGAGAGGCATGCTGGAGAGGACTCCTGAGAGTCCCTTGGACAGCAAGGAGACTAAAGCAATCTATCTTAAGGGAAATCAACCATGAATACTCATTGGGAGGAGTGATGCTGAAGCTCCAATATTTTGGTCATCTGATGTGAACAGCCAACTCATTGGAAAAGAAGAAGAGAGTGTCAGAGGATGAGATGACTGGATGGCATCACTGATGCAATGGACATGAACTTGGGTAAACTTCGAGAGATGGTGAGGGACCAGGAGGCCTGGTGTGCTGCAATCCATGGGGTCGCAAAGACTTGGATGCGATTGGGCTACTGAAAAACAGCACATATGGAAAACAAAGGCTAAATGAATAGTCACTAAACTATTTATAATTAACATGCAGAAGGTGATTAGGAGATTCTTTTTTCCTTTTAAAGGTCCACAATCTTAAGATCTGATTTTCTTTGTGTGACACAAAGTTAATGTGAAGCACAAACCAGTCCTAGTGCTAGGGACAGATTTCCTCTTGAGTTCTAGAAGGTGAAGATGTTATAGACTAGAAATGTGCTCCACAAGATGACAGAGACAAAAACCAGTGGTAAGGAGATGATGAATAAGCTGCATATGATTTTCAGAACTCCAAGAAGTAGTCTAATATAGAAGTTGCTAGCTGCCATACTCGGTCACTTGTGATGCATTGATGAATTGAAGAATGCCTGAGCAGTAAATTTCTCATTAGCTCCATGTAAAATAAATTTATAAAAATGTAGAAAGGGAAAAAATAGCAAGTTTTCTTTAAGGGGCAAGGGATTAAGAGGTGAAACTACTATGTGTAAAATCAGTCAGAAAAGATATACAGCAGGGGAATATAGCCAATATTTTATAAGTTCTATAAATGGAGTATAACCTTTAGAAATTGTTGAATTACTATGTTGTACACCTGCAATTTTTATATTATAAAAATTTTATAATATAGCTAATTAGTTATACCTTAATTTTTTTTTTTAAAAGGAAAGAAAGCATGTACCACTTTCTTTTTCTCCTTTGAATTTTCACATTATGGATTAAAACTGCTCCCCCCCCATGTTTTTTTCCACCACTTGTTTCTTTCTCTGATATAACTACTCACAGCCATCACAAGGTCAGAAGGACCACTGAAAGTTTATTACCTGCTCTTTTGTACCTTTCATCTAGGAGGTAACTGGATGGCACAAGTTATGATGGGCATTTTGTATATGGACTCTTACAATATGTGGCTTTTTGTGTCTTTCTTCTTTCAGTTACTATAATGTCTTCAGAGTTGATAATTGTAGTGTGTATCAATATTTCATTCCATTTTATGATTAAACAATACCATATTTTATCCCATTCATCAGCTGATGGGTATTTGGGTTGCTTCTACTTTTTGATTATTATGAATAATGCTGATTTGAACATATGTAAATATAGATTTTTCTTTGAATACCTGTTTTTTTGGGGGGGAGGTCTATACCAAGGACTAGAACTTCTGGGTCATATGGTATGTCTATGTTTAACTTTTTGAGAAGATGCCAGACTGTTTTCCACAGCTTGCTGCACCACTTTACCTTCTCACTAGCAACATATGAGGGTTCCAATTTCTCCACAACTCATTAGCACTTGTTATTATCTTTTGTGTCACTAGCTTTACAAATGATTTTTTTAAACTATAATTGATTTGCAGCATTGTGTTAGTTTTCAGTGTACAGGTTCAGACTCTTTTATTTTGGGTTATCACAGGGTACTGAATATAGTTCCATGTGCTGTACAGTAAGTCCTTGTTATTTATCTATTTTATATATAGTGATACATACCTATTAATTCCATTTTGTTCTTGTTCTTCAGTCACTAAGTCTGTCCCACTCTTTGCGACCCCGTGGATTGCAGTTTGATAAACTTCTCTGTCCTTCACTGTCTCCTGAAGTTTGCTGAAATTCATGTCTTTTGAGTTGGTGATACCATCTAACCGTCTCATCTTCTGCCACCCTTTTCTTTTTTTCTTTAAGGGGCAAGGGATTAAGAGGTGAAACTACTATGTGTAAAATCAGTCAGAAAAGATATACAGCAGGGGAATATAGCCAATATTTTATAAGTTCTATAAATGGAGTATAACCTTTAGAAATTGTTGAATTACTATGTTGTACACCTGCAATTTTTATATTATAAAAATTTTATAATATAGCTAATTAGTTATACCTTAATTTTTTTTTTTAAAAGGAAAGAAAGCATGTACCACTTTCTTTTTCTCCTTTGAATTTTTCACATTATGGATTAAAACTGCTCCCCCCCCATGTTTTTTTCCACCACTTGTTTCTTTCTCTGATATAACTACTCACAGCCATCACAAGGTCAGAAGGACCACTGAAAGTTTATTACCTGCTCTTTTGTACCTTTCATCTAGGAGGTAACTGGATGGCACAAGTTATGATGGGCATTTTGTATATGGACTCTTACAATATGTGGCTTTTTGTGTCTTTCTTCTTTCAGTTACTATAATGTCTTCAGAGTTGATAATTGTAGTGTGTATCAATATTTCATTCCATTTTATGATTAAACAATACCATATTTTATCCCATTCATCAGCTGATGGGTATTTGGGTTGCTTCTACTTTTTGATTATTATGAATAATGCTGATTTGAACATATGTAAATATAGATTTTTCTTTGAATACCTGTTTTTTTGGGGGGGAGGTCTATACCAAGGACTAGAACTTCTGGGTCATATGGTATGTCTATGTTTAACTTTTTGAGAAGATGCCAGACTGTTTTCCACAGCTTGCTGCACCACTTTACCTTCTCACTAGCAACATATGAGGGTTCCAATTTCTCCACAACTCATTAGCACTTGTTATTATCTTTTGTGTCACTAGCTTTACAAATGATTTTTTTAAACTATAATTGATTTGCAGCATTGTGTTAGTTTTCAGTGTACAGGTTCAGACTCTTTTATTTTGGGTTATCACAGGGTACTGAATATAGTTCCATGTGCTGTACAGTAAGTCCTTGTTATTTATCTATTTTATATATAGTGATACATACCTATTAATTCCATTTTGTTCTTGTTCTTCAGTCACTAAGTCTGTCCCACTCTTTGCGACCCCGTGGATTGCAGTTTGATAAACTTCTCTGTCCTTCACTGTCTCCTGAAGTTTGCTGAAATTCATGTCTTTTGAGTTGGTGATACCATCTAACCGTCTCATCTTCTGCCACCCTTTTCTTTTTTTGCCTTCAGTCTTTCCCAGCATCAGGGTCTTTTCCAGTGAGTCAGTTCTTTGCATCAGGTGGCCAGAGTATTGGAGCTTCAATTTCAGCATCAGTCCTTTAAATGAATGGTGAACTGAAAGTCGCTTGACTCCATGGACTGTACAGTCCATAGAATTCTCCTGGCCAGAATACTGGAGTGGGTAACCTTTCCCTTCTCCCAGGGATGTTCCCAACTCAGGGATTGAACCCAGGTCTCTGCACTGCAGGCGGATTCTTTACCAGCTGAGCCATAAGGGAAGCCCAAGAGTACTGGAGTGGGTAGCCGATCCCTTCACCAGTGGATCTTCCCGACCCAGGAATTGAACCAGGGTCCTTCCAATGAATATTCAGGGTTAATTTCCTGTTGGATTAACTCTTTGATCTCCTTGCTGTCCAAGGGACTCTCAAGAGTTTTCTCCAGCACCACAATTTGAAAGTATCAGTTCTTCAGTGCTCAGCCTTCTTTATGGTCCAGCTCTCATATCCATACGTGACTATTGGAAAAACCATAGCTTTGACGAGATAGACCTTTGTCAGTAAGGTTGTAATATCTTTGCTTTTTAATTCTCTGTCTAGGTTTGTCATAGCTTTCCTTCCAAGGAGCAAGCATCTTTTAATTTTGTGGCTGCAGTCATTGTTCACAGTGATTTTGGAGTTCAGGAAAATAAAGTCTGTCACTGTTTTCTTATGTTTTCCCATTTATTTGTCATGGAGTGATGGGACTGGATGCCATGATCTTAGTTTTTTGAATGTTGAATTTTAAGCCAGGTTTTTCACTCTTCTCTTTCACCCTCATCAAGAGGCTGTTTAGTTCCTCTTCACGTTCTGCTTTTATCCCTCCTCCTCCCCTTTCCTCTTTGGTAACTTTGTTTGTTTTCTCTGTCTCTTAGTCTGTTTCTGTTTTGTAAATAAGTTGATCTGTATTATTATTTTAGATCCCACACATAAGTGATATCATATAATATTTGTCTCTCTCTACCTGACTACAGATGATTTTGATTGGTACAACAATTAAGGTCTGAAAGAGCCATTTAAAACTTTGTGTTATTTTTTTGCCCTATGATATACTTTAGTAGTATTAACAAAGGTCTCAAGGACATATTTCTTGTATAAGGTTTTTATATTTAGGAAATTTAATTTATAACAGATTCATAACTAGGTTTTGAACTTTTCTTCTTTAAACAGTTTCTTCTGAGTAATAGCCTAATATTTCCTCCTTTTTGCTAATATTTGGATTCTTTTTTTTTCTTCTAACTTCTTGAGATACCTAACTTATTAATTAAATTTTTTTTCATTGTTGTAAAATATACATACATAAAATCTAAGTAACATATAAAAGTATGCATAACATAAAAGTTCCTTTGTATGTATATCCACAGTTTATGTGTCGTTCATCTGTTGTTTCTACCTTTTGGCTGTTAGAAACAGTGCTGCTGTGAACACTGGTGTACATGTTCTGCTCACTGCTTTCGGTTCTTTGGGATATATACCCAGAGGTGGAATTGCAGAGTCAGTTGTAATTCAGTTTAATTTTTAAAGGAAAAGTCATATGCTCTTTTCCATAGTGGTTGCATAATGTTACATTCATTCCAGCAATGCTCAAGGTTTCCAATTTCTCTACAGTTTCGCTGGCACTTATTTTCTATTGTTTGTTTCATGATAGCCATCCTAATGTATGTGAAGTGGTATCTTTTGGTGGTTTTTAATTTACACTTCCTTAATGATTAGTGGTTCCACTCTTTTCCTGTGCTTATTAGCCATCTGTATATCTTGTTGGAATAATGTCTGTTTAAGACCTTTGCCCATTTTTAAATCAAGTTGGTTTTGTTGTTGTTGTTGACTCATAGGACTTCTTTATATATTCTCCATTTTAACTCATTAGAAATATGATTTCCAAAAATTTTTTTACTCTTTATGTTGTCTTTTCACTCTCTTGATTGTATTCTTTGATGCCCAGAAGTTTTAAATTTTTATGAAGTTCAGTTTCTTTTTATACCTGTAGTTTTGATGTCATATCCAAGACATTACTGAGGTCAGTATTATGAAGCTTTTCTCCTATGTTTTCTTCCAAGTTTTATAGTTTTAGCTCTTATATTAAAGTTTGATTCATTTTGAGAAATTTTGTATATGAGATAAGGTTGAAGTGAAAGTGAAAGTGTTAGTTACTCAGTCATGTCCAATTCTGCATCCCATGGACTGTAGCTCATCAGGCTCCCCTATCCATGGAATTCTCCAGGCAAGAATACTAACAGCAAAAGAGACACAGATGTATAGAATGGACTTTTACACTCTGTGGGAGAGGGAGAGGGTGGGATGATTTGGGAGAATGGCATTGAAACATGTATACTATCAGGTAAGATACGAATCGCCAGTCTATGTTCAATGCAGGATACAGGATGCTTGGGGCTGATGCACGGGGATGATCCAGAATGATGATATGGGGTGGAAGGTGGGAGGGGGTTCAGGATTGGGAACTCATGTATACCCGTGGCTGATTCATGTCAATGTATGGCAAAACCAATACAGTATTGTAAAGCAAAATAAAGTAAAAACAAAAATAAAAAAAACACTAGAGTGGGCAGCTGTCTCCAGGGGTCTTCCCAACTCAGGGATCGAGCCGGGGTCTCCTGCGTTGCAGGCTAGTTCTTTACCACCTGAGCAATGAGTACATTGATTTTTGAATCTTTAAAAAATATGCACAGTTACAGTTATAAGTGCTTTAATTATGTCCCACTTGTTTTGATTATGGAATTATTCCATTTCTTCTCAGGAGTTTTGTCAAATTTTGCTTTATGTAGGCTGATACTGTATCATTTGATGTATTCAATTTAGAATTATTATAGTGTTCTTGTGAGCTGAATTTATGTCATGATGAACCTCTTTCTCTGGTAATGATTTCTGCTCGAAAGCCTATTTTGTTTAACAGAAATAGGTACACCAACCCTATTTTTGTTAGTGTTTATATCTATACTCAGCTTTTTTGAAGTTTTAATTGTCATCCTGATAAACACTGTATGTTTGGATTTTAAAAATTCATTTTGATCATCTTTTTTAAACTAGATCATTTTAGTCTATTTACATTTGATGTGATCAGTGATAAATCAGCTTTTTATTTCCTTCTTTGTACTGTAACTATTCTGCATTCCATTTTCTCTCTTTTCTTGCATTCTTTTTGATTGATAATTAAAAAAAAATCAGTGCATAGTTTGTTCATGTTATTTTCTAAATTACCTATTTTTTGTCTGTTCTTTTAATGGTTATCCTAGAAGTTCTCCTCCCTGTATTCTTTCTCCACTTCCCTAACAGTTTACTTTCCAAATGAACTACTTCTGGGGAACCTCAAATAAGGCATTTATTGTTCTTGGGATTTAGAGTTCTAAGATCTGTGGATTAATGTGCATGTTGATGATGAGAAGATATAATTGGAAGATGTTCAGTTTCCTTAATGGTAGTAGATATGGAAATCTGTAGATCAAGTCCCCTTAGTTCTCATGAGGTTTTTATATATTTTTGGTCATTTACCAATCCTCATGCTTGAATGTTGTTGTTTGGAACCCAGTGACATCCTTACCCACTCAGCAGGGAGAAGTAATCGATACACAGAAATCCTTATACATTCTTCAAAGTTTACTGCAAGATTGGATGGACATGAAGACCAGTTTTCTGGGAACATTCTCTTAGCAGGCCTAAACTTAAGGCATGTCTAAGCATCGTTCTGAAATTTGTATGCTACAATTAAAGTTAAAAGTAAAATGTTTTAAAAGTCTGAGCTGTGGTACGTATACACAATGGAGTATTACTCAGCCATTAAAAAGAATACATTTGAATCCGTTCTAATGAGGTGGATGAAACTGGAGCCTATTATACAGAGTGAAGTAAGCCAGAAAGAAAAATAGCAATACAGTATACTAATGCGTATATATGGAATTTAGAAAGATGTTAACGATAACCCTGTATGCGAGACAGCAAAAGAGACACAGATGTATAGCACAGTCTTTTAGACTCTGTGGGAGAGGGAGAGGGTGGGATGATTTGGGGGAATGTCATGGAAACATGTATAATATCATATAAGAAGTGAATGACCAGTCCAGGTTCAATACAGGATCCTTGGGGATGGTGCACTGGGATGACCCAGAGGGATGGTATAGGGAGGGAGGTGGGAGGGAGGTTCAGGATGGGGAACATGTGTACGCCCGTGGTGGATTCATGTTGATGTGTGGCAGAACCAATACAATATTGTAAAGTAATTAGCCTCCAATTAAAGTAAATAAATATAGATTTAAAAAATAGTTTGAGAACAATAGAGGGTTTATGAATATTGGAATTTATATGAATTCTGTGAAGAAGAGTGATTTATGAATTTTAGCATGATCAGAAGCCTTAGCTATTGATAATTAACACATAATATTATTTTTCTGTTGGTACAAATGTAATTGTGGTTTCAGACCATTAATTTTAAATCATTATAACTAGGCTCAAACAAATCTTTATTAAGCAAAATAGTAATGATTACAATTGACACATTTTTGCCAATGAGAAATAGGTTTATTCCTGTAGCATAAAAATCTGTGCTTAGGGATTTTGAAAAACTCTTGGAAAGTGTTTCCTGCATCCTGATGGTTGTGGAAGCATTTTCCCTGCAAAAAGTTGTCAAGATGCTTGAGGAAGTGGTAGTCAGTCGGTGAGAGGTCAGGTGAATATGGAGGATGAGGCAAAACTTCTTAGCCCAATTTGTTCAACCTTTGAAGCATTGCTTGTGTAACATGTGGTTGTGCATTGCTGTAAAGAAGAAGGGTCCTTTCTGTTGACCAGTGCCAGCTGCAAGCATTGCATTTTTTGGTGCATTTCATCTATTTGCTGAGCATACTTCCCAGATGTAATGGTTTTGCTGGGATTCAGAAAGCTGTAGTGGACCAGACAGGCAGCAGACCACCAAACAGTGATCATGACCTTTTTTTGGTGCAACTTTGACTTTGGGAAGTTCTTTGGAGCTTCTTCTCAGTCCAACCACTGAGCTGGCCATTGCTAGTTGTATAAAATCCACTTTTCACTGCACATCACAATCCAATTGAGAAATGGTTTGTTGTTGTTGCTGCCTAGAATAAGAGAAGATGACACTTCAGAATGAAATATTTTGATTTTCAGTCAGCTCACGAGGTACCTACTTACCTAACTTTTTCACCTTTCCAGTTTGCTTCAAATGCCAAAGCAGTGGTCAATGTTGAGTTCTTCAGCTTCTCATGTGGTTGTAAGAGGATCTGCTTTGATGATCCTCTCAATTGGTTGTTGTCAACTTCTGATAGCCAGCTACTGTACGCTCTTTATCTTCAAAGCTTTCGTCTCCTTTGCAAAACTTCCTAAACTGTACATTCGTTAGCAGTTCCTGGGCCAAATGCGTTGTTGATGTTGTGAGTTTTCTCAGCTGCTTTATGACCCATTTTGAATTCAAATAAGAAAGTTGCTCGAATTTGCTTTTTGTCTAACATCATTTCCCTAGTCTAAAATAAATATAAAATAAGCATCAAGTAATAAGTCAGTCAGTAGCAATGAAACACAAAATGAGAAATGCACTTTAAAATGATATATAACATAACCACATTTATTTAAGAATGTATTCCAATATCAAACACCAAAGTTCAATAGCGCAACCATAATTACTTTTGCACCAACCTAATAATACCCTGTGGAGTACAAGTACAAAAGGTAACTCCCCTTTTATGGAGGGTTACTCTGGTGGCTCAAATGGTAAAGAATTCGCTTGCACTGTGGGAGACCTGGGTTTGATCCTTGAGTTGGGAAGATCCTCTGGAGGAGAGCATGGCAACCCACTCCAGTATTCTTGCTGGAGAATCCCCATGGACAGAGGAGCCTGGTGGGCTATAGTCCATGGGGTCACAAAGAGTCGGGCAGGACTGAACGACTAAGCACAGACCCTTTTATGGTGTGCTTTTTAAATAATATAATCATGTTTATTTATTCAAGGTTCAACTGTGTAGTTTTTAGGTTCCTACTATAACTAGTGGAAATGCAAACACTCAGTGACTGTGTGAAAACTGTACCTGTTAATTTATATATACTTCAGTGGAAGTAGATAGTGCTATATATAGGAAATAAATGCTTCTGAGCATTTACTTCTTCAGAGTTTTTAAAGGTTCAGAAAATGTAAAAAACAAAGACTGAATCTCATGTAGTACCTTTGACAAGCTGTAAAAGACGCATTGTTGTTCAGTTGTTGAATTGATCTAACTCTGTGACCCCCACAGACTGCAGCACACCGGCTTCCCTGTCCTTTGTCGTCTCCTGTAGTTTGCTCAAACTCATGTTCATTGAGTCAGTGATGCCATTCAGCCATCTCATCCTCTGTTGTTCCTTTCTCCTCATGCCATCAATCTTTTCCAGCATCTGGGTCTTTATCAATGAGTTGGCTCTATGCATTAGATGGCCAAAGAACTGAAGCTTCAGCTTCAGCATCAAGGTCGTTCCAATGAATATTCAGGACTGATTTCCTTTAGGATTGACTGGTTTGATCTCCTTGCAGTCCAAGGGACTCTCAAGAGTCTTCTCTAGTACCACAGTTTGAAAGCATCAATTCTTCAACACTCAGCCTTCTCTTTATGGTCCAACTCTCACAACTGTACATAACTACTGGAAAAATCATAGCTTTGACTATATGAACCTTTGTCACCAAAATGATGTCTCTGCTTTAATAATCTGTTTAGGTTTGTCTTAGCTTTTCTTCCAAGGAGAAAGCATCTTTTAATTTTGTGGCTGCAGTCACCATCCATAGTGATTTGGAGTCCAAGAACATAAAATCTGTCACTATTTCTACTTTTTCCTCATCTATTGCCATGAAGTGATGGGACCAGATGCCATGATCTTCGTTTTTTGAGTGTTGAGTTTTAAGTCAGCATTTTCACTCTTCCTCTTTCACCCTCATTAAGACACTCTTTAATTCCTCTTCACTTTCTGCCGTTAAAGTGGTATCATCTGTATATATGAGGTTGTTGATATTTATTCTGGCAGTCTTGATTCCAGCTTGTGAGTCATCCAGCCCAGCATTTTGCATGTTGTATATACTCTTCATATAGTTAAATAAACATGGTGACAACATATAGCCTTGATGAACTCCTTTCCCAGTTTTGAATCAGTCTGTTGTTCCATGTCTGGTTCTGTTATTTCTTGACCTGCCTATAGGTTTCTCACTAGGTAGGTAAGGTGGTCTGGTATTTTCATCTTGATAAGAATTTCCCACAGTTTCTTGTGATCCACACAGTAAAGGTTTTAGCATAGTTAATGAAGCAGAAGTAGATGTTTTTCTGGAATTCCCTTGCTTTTACTGTGATCAGGCGGATGTTGGCAGTTTGATCTCTGGTTCTTCTGCTTTTCAAAATCCAGCTGTACATCTGGAAGTTCTCAGTTCATATAGTGTTGAAGCCTAGCTTGAAGAATTTTGAGCATTACCTGCTGATTTCACATTCAATTCAGTTCATTTCAGTCACTCAGTTGTGTCCGACTCTTTGTGACCTCATGAATCGCAGCACACCAGACCTCCCTGGCCATCACTAACTCCTGGAGTTCACTCAGACTCACATTCATTGAGTCAGTGATGCCATCCAACCATGTCATCCTCTGTCGTCCCCTTCTCCTCCTGCCCCCAATCCCTCCCAGTATCAGAGTGTTTTCCAATGAGTCAACTCTTTGCATGAGGTGGCCAAACTACTGGAGTTTCAGCTTTAGCATCATTCCTTCCAAAGATATCCCAGGGCTGATCTCCTTCAGAATGGACTGGTTGGATCTCCTTGCAGTCCAAGGGACTCTCAAGAGTCTTCTCAACACCATAGTTCAAAAGCATCAATGCTTTGGCACTCAGCTTTCTTCACAGTCCTACTCTCACATCCATACATGACCACTGGAAAAACCATAGCCTTGACTAGACGGACCTTTGTTGGCAAAGTAATGTCTCTGCTTTTGAATATGCTGTCTAGGTTGGTCATAACTTTTCCTCCAAGGAGTAAGCGTCTTTTAATTTCATGGCTGCAGTCACCATCTGCAGTGATTTTGGAGCCCAAATAAATAAAGTCTGACACTGTTTCCACTGTTTCCCCTTCTATTTCCCATGAAGTGATGGGACCAGATGCCATGATCTTCATTTTCTGAATGTTGAGCTTTAAGCCAACTTTTT